>MBPM02000305.1:0-31083 GCA_001695595.3 Plasmopara viticola | reverse complement strand
AGCTCAGTTTAAAGTTTGTCTATTACGTTTAAATAGACTAAGTTGCTTCTCAATCTACCGGTAACTGACTAATTTACTGATATAAATACTAATTTACACTTTTTTGGAGTTGTACCTTTTATGTACGCTACGTCCTTGAATCTTACCTGAACAGATGTTTTGTTCTCGATGTTTCTTGGTGGAGGTTGTTAAGCCAAAAATTCAAGACCAGCTGGCTCAAACGGTAGAGCACCCGCTTTCCAAGCGGGAGGTCGTGGGTTCAAACCCCACAACGTACAGCATTCGATTCCGGATCGCTTCCTCCATAACGTAGAATGGCCGATATGGGTTTCAAACCCTAGCCGAACAAACTTGGAGAGGGTGAGAAAGATCCACCGCGCGTACACTAAGTCCCATTGGCGGAGTCCCTTCTGTCCAGTCCCCCGGGTACACTGTACCTTAAGAGGCAAAGACAAAACGGCTCCAGGTGTACAGAGGTCGGATCACTCATCAGAGTTTCCTTTTTAACTTTTTTTTTTTTACGTCACCTTCACCCTGCGGATGAACTCGATCATGCGCAGCCATGTCTGATCGCCGATGCCGGAGTCAATGCCATCTTCGCGCACGATGATGTCTTCGTCGTCTGTCACTTCCATCGCGAAGCAATGTGCACGCATGTTCCGCTTGAATGCACCGACGATGTATACTCCCGGCTCCAGCACTCGCACGCCTTGCTCGTTTGGGAGGACTCGAGTCGCGAAAGCCATGGGGCCCGCACCATCGCCGTCAAAGAGGTTGACCCGGAGTGTCTTGAGGTCGAGCTTAATCCCGCACTTGGTGACGCCCTTGGCGCAGTAGCGCAGGATCTCGCTTGTTTTGTGGAAGCCTTGTTGTAGCTGGACCTTCGCAGCAAGCGCGTCTGTCAGGTACTTCGACCAGATCGCCGGAAGAAGGGCGCTCTGTTCTTGGTAGCCAAGCAGCTCGAGCGCCATCTGGAAGGCATGTGGCACGCAAGAATTATCTTCATTGTCGGCAACAGCTGCGAACGCCGGGCGTTGCGGCTGACGAAATGCTTGGAACGTCACCTCCCGGTTGGGATATCGCTCGAGATACGAGTCGAGCGCCTCAACCAGGTTAGTGTTGCCGTCTTCGATAAGCTGGTCTCGTGGCAGCCAGATTGGGTCGGCGCCGTCGCTCCAAGTCACGCGATACTCGAAGCCGCTGGATACCTCCCGTCGGTTGTCGATGCAGTCAATCTCTCCGATCTCCACGCTGGGCTTGGTCGCCGAGTGCGCTTGACTGGCGCATAGCTTCGAGTTGGTCGGCTGTGCGCTTGCGGAGCGTGTAGCCGCACACAGTTGTCGTCGAAGCGCAAGGTCGAGACAGGAGGCGGGGTAAACGAGGATGCTGAGTCAGGATGACAGGCCTTGTCTTCATACGTCGGTCGCCTTTGTTGTCCGTCGTCGCTGTTGCTGTTGCCGCTGTCGCTGTTGTATTGGTTGCACCATCGTCGTCGTCCTTCGCCATCGTCTTCGCCGCACTGCGAGGCTGATGGCACGTCAGACGGCCCAGCCATGGTGTCATCGACCAGCCCCTCCTCATCCAACGGCTCCTCAACCTCACTCCACCACTCTTGTCCGAGCTCTTCGCCTGGCTTTTCTCTGGGCTCATGCCCCCGTCTCCCTTTCGGGTGCAGCCGGAGACAATACAGTCCGCAGAGGAAGGCCAGGTTTCGAGCTGGTAAAGGCGGCTTGGGTGAATTGACGGGGCCGAAGGCGTGGAGGTGCTGTGGAGACATCTTTAGTCGCTTGTGCAGGAGCTGGAAAATTCGGAAATGAGACGGTTGGACACGTGGCGGTCTGTGTCGGGGATTAAAACTCTCAAACAGCATACCGTCGACTCGAAATTCTTTATCGGAGAACCTCGGCATAAACTTGACCGAACACTGGTGATTTCCGGTTGCCGGTTTGTAAAGTCACCAATGCTGAATGAGTCTTCATCGCTTCGATCACTCGCTTTAGCTCGCGATTCTCTTCTCGATCGTACAACCGCCGTTGAAAGAATCGAACGTGCGCACAGAACGTCGAAAGATCACCGCGAGCGCCGGAGCTGCAGGAGTCGGCTGTCTTCCGTCAAACAGGCACCTGTTGCGATCCGTCCAAATCGTGTGTAGCGTCGCAGCTCGGAGAACGTGCCACACGTCGTGCACCACGTCAGCGCACTCGTCCCAGTCTTCGCGGACGCGCAGCTTGTTCCCGAGAGCGATGTCAAGCCAGCCAGAGCGAGAGACGAAGAAAGGCGAACGAGTATCAAGACCTGCCGCCACAACTGCGATGCGGGCATGCAGTCGAAGAACAGGTGTTGTTCCGTCTCGATTGCTTCGCAGCTGTCGCGACACAGATGCGGATGCCCGGACGTGATGGTTCCAGGAACCAAAAGCGTGAGCGCACGGGAAGCAGCCGGAACGCGAGTCGAAACTGCAAGTCGTCGAAGACCGGCAGCAAGATCTTACTCAGTCTCCTGCCGTGTTTGACGAATGCCTTGATTCGGTGTTCGTTGACACGCTGAGAGAAGATGGTCATCGGATGTGGCTTGCTCGGCAGCTTGGGTGTCCAGATGACTTGCAGAAGCGCCGATCTCGGGATCGCCGGGATCAAGCACTTCCTCGTGCCACTCGTGCATCCCAAGTGCGGGAGTAGACGCTGCGAGCTGGTGTTTGACGAGTTTCGCACCAGCTGCAGTGCACCAAGTCGATCCACAATCTGCGTTGCCTCGCCATACAGTGCACGTAGCCACTTTGCTTGTACACCCGGCAGAACCGGTACAAATGTGAAGTCGATGTGGCGTTGGACGAAGTCTTCACAGGTCGGCCACGCCTCACCCTCGAGTCGGAAGTCGGCAAGCGACCGCAGATTAAACACACGCGAGACATGCAGACGAAAGCTGCGCTGTGGCTCGGGGACCATGCCGAGACATCGTCGATGTGCTTCTGTGTTGCTGTCCGCATGGCCTTCTCATAGTGCAGCTCTGCGTCTGCATGGAACCAGATCGGCTGGTTAGACCATACATTGCGCGATCGTTCGGAGGCAGGCCGCGCCACGTAATCTCCCAGCGCGACTTGTACCACCACGTCCACGTTGCTCTCCACCATATTGACACTTGACTCCATCCGATGAGCTTGCCGTGTCGAAGCGGAGAGATAGTGAGGAAATCCAGCGCGGTGCATCTGCCGTAGCAAGGCATCACGGATGTCAGTAACTCAACGCTCGCAGTTGCCCAGTTCCTCACATGGGTCGCACTCGCCGCGTGCATGAACTGCAGCAGTAGTGCGAGACGCTGACACCTAAGTTGCGCGTCGAGTCTTGGAATTCCCAATCCACCGTCACTGCGCCGCTGGTGCAAGAACTCACTCGGGATGAGCTGTACATGCTTTGCATCGCGGTCGTGCTTGCGGCATAAGACGAAGCGGTTGAGCATCGACTGCCAGCGTCGCACAACTGTCTGTGGAATTGCTACATGCTGTGTGTAGTGCCACAGGCGCGAGAGCACCATCGTCTGTGCTACTAGGAGTCGACCACGAAGTGTGCGCGCGCGTCGGTACCAAGCCTTAAAGCCGTCGTAAAAGCGCTGATCAAGGAACTCGATGATCATGTTGTCTAGAGGCGCTTGTCCGAATGGAATGCCAAGTATTTGACCGTGTCCGTGCGCGCGAGAACATGGACGCCAGGCATCGCAGGGCATACGACATTCCGATTCAGCGCCAGCAGCACAGACTTGGACAAGTTGAGTTTTGCACCAGAGCCTTGGCAATACTCGTCCACGGACGCAAGTTGCTCCTGGAGGTTCACGATCGAGCTGGCGAGAAGCGTCGAGTCGTCCGCAAAAATACACTTGTCACCGTGTGGTCTGCGTTCAGGCACAGGCCGTGTTCCTCGTGCGCGCGCAGCATGTTCCCGAGCGGCTCGATCGTGAGCACGAAGAGTAGCGCCGAGAGCGGATCGCCTTGCTTCACGCCGCGTGTCGGATGTAATGCTGGCTGGACGTTGCCGTTGATCAGCAAGTGCGCTTGGGGGTTCGTGTACAACAGCGGATCCACTTGATGAAGCTCTGTCCAAAGCCCATGCGCTTAAGCAGCCGGAACATGTAGTCCCAGTTGACGCGGTCGAAGGCCTTCTGAAAGTCCAAGAATAGCGCGTATGCCTCTTCGTCACGGTTTGTGACGAGATCTTGTAGTCGGATAGGAAGCGCACGTGGTGATGGATCGAGCGGCCTTTGACAAATCCCTTCTGTCCGGATGGATCAATCAAGGATACGCCCTGCAGCCGAACGTAAGCGCTTTCGAAAGCACCTTCACATCGACTGGTATGAGCGCGATCGGCCGGTAATTGCTAGGCTCGGCGCGTGAGCCCTTTTTGTGGAGTAGCACGACGGCCGACTTGCGCTGAGACGCCAGGAGCTCACCGCGTCGGAGTCGGTCTGAGAACACAATCGCCAAGCACTCGCCAAACACGTGGCGCCACCTGGTAGAAACCAGCGGTCAAGCCATCCATTCCCGGCGATGACGTCGCCTTCATATGCTTGATCGCACCTGCGAGGTCTGCTGCTGTCAACTCAGCGTCGAGCATCTCGCGGTCAGAGTCCGCGACAAAGCACGAGACTGAATCGAGAAGCTTGCGCTGCATGGCGTCATTGGGTAGATGAGCTCGTCCTCCAGGGCTTTCAAGGTCTCCCATTTCAGACCCCAGTGCTCCAGGAAGCGGAGCGAGATCTCGTGCGGATTCGTCGAGACACTTCCACTTGGTGTCACAACTTCCTCGATCGAGACTCGTCGCAAGCTCGTGTCCAGCGGACGGAAGAAGTGCTTCGTGGACTTCTCGGAGTTGGCGGCCTGGAAGTCGAACGCAGTGTCTTGATTGTACTGACTCGTCCGCATTCACCGTCTCCTTGTAGTTGCTCATCGCTTCGTCGAAGAGCTCGCGGTCGATGTCACTCGACGACACGCGGAACCGCGCGGCAGCTTGGTCCAGCGCGACGCGGGAGTCCTCGATGGCTTGTGAGTCCTGCTGTCTGAGCTTCTTCTGCATGTCTTGTAGCTGCTTCTTGATGCTCGCCTTCCACTGTCCCAGATCTTCCCGGGTTCTCCACGCTGCGCAGTTGATCACGTATTATCTCTGCTTCCTTCTCGATCGCCGAAACGACCTGTGGGAAGTCTAGCAGGTACCGTGGGAACTTCCAGTATCCGCGACCGTGAAGCTGCGTGCTGGAGCGGAGCGAGACGCTGTGCGCAAGGTGGTCGCCGGCATGCTTGGGCAAGAAGTACTTGGACTTGTCGTAGAAGCGGTCACAGAACCGTTCCGACATCAAGATGTAGTCCAACCGGTTCTTCCGTGGAAGCGGACCAGTGAATACGCGCTTAGTGTCGTTGTGGATCCGCCAGGCGTCGACGACCCCAAGCTTTGCGAGCCACTCCAGACAGCTGGAACGACTTGAGTCGTAGCGCAGATCGGGCGTAGAGCAGTCTAGTCGCGGATCAAGCGGTGTGTTCAGGTCCCCGAGCACTAAGTGCGTCGCGTCATCCTCAAATTCATCGGTCGACAGACTCATGAAAAATTGTTGCTTCTCTTGGCGATCAACTGGCGCGTACACATTGTGAATGTAGACGGGAGCAGACTCGACCGTCACTTTCACGACGAGGTACCTCCCTGACACTGAAAGGCGCGATATCTCAGCAGCCGTGTCGAAGCCGGGGAAATCGGAGCGTAACAGCGTCAGAACCCCATTGCATCGACCGCGCGTGGGTCGATCCAGCAACGCGTTTGGGTCATTTACGAAGATTTTGTGCGTGAAGCTCGACTCGAGGTGGAAATTGAAGGTTGAGAGGTGTTGTGCGTCGCCAAACTTGGTTTCTTGGACGCACGACACCGAATGCTTTGAGAGGAGGTTGTCAATGAAAAGGTGGCCGTTTTTCTTGATGCCGTTGGTGTTCACGGCCATCAGAGAGACGGCATTCCAGTCGTGCTGTGCAGCCGAGGCAACTTTAGCAACGGGTGGACAAGCCTCCCGCTACCGTCATTGCGTGGCCGTCAGCATCCACGCAGACCTTCAGCACCGACGAGTCGACCGGGTAGTAACCGTCGAGCTTTCGCAGCGCCTCTAGGTCGTCGAGCAAGTGACCCTGCCACTGTACCTCACGCCACTGCTGTAAGCAGTGTGAGCCAAGGTCTGACCGCAGCAGTCGCAGCAGCGTGTTTGGGTGCAGGAAACGCATGTGGTGCGCCGGGATCCACTCAACCGGCTGGCCCGTAACGTACTGGACCCAATGGTCGTTCTTAAACAGCGTCGGTGCGATTGACATGAGCGCGAGCTCAAACATGCCGAGCGCCTTGGACGCGCGCGATAGCTCTGTGATCGCGTCTGTGTGGGTCCACCACTTGGCACACTCCTTGAAGATGTCTTGACGCTTCGGCAACATCGACATCCCCATGACGCGCTTCCACTTCGTCACAAATGTTATGTCTTCGTCAGGATACGTCGCGCACAACACGCGGTTGATCGCGTGAAGCTGGGCGAGCTCCTCGATCGAGTTGCCGTCACCATCCATCGCAAGCGATAGCGCGCTGTTGAACGCGAGCGGACAAGCAGCGGCCGACTTCACGATGTGGTCGGGGTTCGTCGCGTTCTCGATGAGCTTCATCATACTGGGAACCTTTGCGTCTGCTTCTGTGAGACGGTCCGGGAGAATGTTGAGCAGTGCTGTATTCTCATCGTTGATCATCGACTCGGTCACCTCAAGTATCGGCGACGCCTTAGCTGCCTTCTTGATCCTTGTGTGGTGCTTCTCAACGAAGAATGCCGACTCCGCTGCGGTCGTCACCGCCTCGGGACGCTTCAAATTGGTCGGCACGACCTGCTTGCGCACGCCGTGCTTCTTGTTCGCGGTGGCGTTTTTGACCACGAGATCGACTTCCATAGACTGCAGTGCTTCGAAGTAGTTTGCAGTGGCGACGCCGTCGAGGGGCTGCGGTTGCTGCTTCGTGAGCAAAGCAGTGAAGTCGATGTCACTGCGTCTACGCCGCTTTTTATTCTGGACCGTCGAGAATACGTCCGCGTTGCTGCCATTCATCAAGAGTAGGATCGGAGCTTTCGTCTTGCCGTTAGGACTGCCGGGGGAGAAATTTTTCCGTTGGATCCTTCGAACGTTGAGATCGACAGAGCGTCGTCTTGGGTGCTTGGGATCTTCGCGAGCTGGTTGGTGCCAGGAGGCGAGCCATGCGGAGCTCCGCTTTGGAGCTTCCCATTGCGCTTCTTGGACTCCTCAACTGCCTTCTGCAGCGAGGTCATTCGCTTGCCGTTCGGCGCCGCTTGCGTAGGGATCGTTGGCATAGCTTGTTGATGTTTCTTGGTTGCTTCGACGCCTGTGACGACGACGACGGCGACTCGGCCGGGGGTCTGGACGCGGGAAGACTTCGTCACTTGTGAGCAGGTCGATGCCGTGGAGCGAGCGATAACCATACGGTAGACGCTCGGACTGAAACGGTGCGCTCTTGCCGTGAGCTGGGTGCAGCTTGTTGTCGAACAGGATCTGGTCACATACCGAGCCGTTCACCATCAGCTGTAGTGGACACGTGTTCGAGAGGAAGTACACTCGCCACGTCGCCGAAGTGATGCCGGTAGCCATATTTACCTCGCGGAACGTGTCATAGATCGGCTTGCACCCAAGGATGAAGAGCCGATGCAGGATCGCGTCCGTGTTAGTGTCCGAATCGACGTTGGAAATGTCGAGGAAGTACTTGCCTGCGAGGACGTCGAACTCCTTGAACAAGAAGACACCGCCCAAGATGTTCACTTTTGTGCGCTCAAGCTTGAGGCAGGCTTCCTTTGTCTTGATCTTTACGCGTAAATTACCGCCAGGGAGCTTCGACACTTGGCCGATCGCATGCTCGCTGTACAGGTTCTCAAGCGCGTCGTTACCGTGGTGCGAACCAGCCAGCGACGCCATGATCTTCTGTAGCGGAGTCTTCGCGAAAGTGCGACCCGTGTCAATGACCATGTCGTAACGCGCGCGGGGCAATGCGTACGGCCGCGCTTGGTCCATCTGCGAGGCGATGAATGACCAGCCCCGCCCAGCAGCGTACTGGCGCTCGATCGACTCGATGTCACACGCGAGCGGTTTTGGCGTCTCGATGCGGCTTCTATTCGCTTCGACTTTGGCTTCGTCGCGACGGATGGTCTCCTGCTCTCGCAGCAGTGCGGCCATCGTTGGACGCTTGTCGATAGGTGTAGTCAACGCATTATCAGTTGGAGGTAACTCCATCGGCTCGTCATCGTGATCTGCGATCACAGTCGTGCTGGAGTCCACGGCGTTGGCGGGGGAAAGAACAACAGCAGTCACGGCAGCAGCAGCGACGTTGGTAACAGAAACCGGAGGCGCATCCATCGGCTCGTCTTCCAAGTCTTTAAGCGCGGGTGCAGGCGGCTCAGAGGGCGCGGACGAGGGGGGCGACAAAGGTACGAGAGGCGACGGTGGCGCAGCTGGATGGGTGGCTGGCGAGGCGTCAGCAGAGGAATCATAGCCGGTTGGAGAATCCGAGGGAGATGGACTTCCCGAGGTACCTAGATTGCTGGGTGCCGACTGGATTCTTGATGCAGAGACAGGCGAAGATCCGGCTGCGTCGCGTGGCGACTGGACAGCAGATGGCGAGGAGGCATAGGGAAGGGGGGTTGCGAAACTTCATGCAGCTTGATTTTCCATCTGTACTGGCTAGAGAGCAAAAAGATGGCTGGGAAAGAGGGTGAGGGTTGGGTTCTTCTGAAGAGTCGACTTGTGGGGTTGCCGGCAAATTGAGAAGTGGGGCGCTTAGCTCAAATGGTAGAGCGCCCGCTTCGCATGCGGGAGGTAGGGGGATCGATACCCCCAGTGTCCACTTGTTACATCATGGAAGTCATAAGCGCACACTTTTTACCTAGCGAGTGCTTCGACATCTAATGATAACAAATCGTCAACCGTGCATAAACTTCAACGATTTTGGTTCGTTTATACGAGAATCCAACACCGGTATGGGTGTAGCCATTAAAGTGTCAAACAATCGTTAATCTTGTATTGCTCGGCGATCCGTAAAACTCTTGAAAATGCGCGTTATCTGAATAGTGTGAGTTTGCAGTATGCGTGAAAAGCTAAGTGAGATGCACTAGCCTGTCAGAGCGCTTCGCTGAGTTAAAAATGTCATGTATTAAAAAAAAAATTACTCAACCTATAGCTTCTCGGCTTAGCTTCTATACACCTATAATCGATTTTTCGTCTTGTTACTTTTCTTATCTTGTTCGGGGTCGCAAATATTTTGTTGGACCGTCTACACCCCAATTGGCACTTAGCTCAAATGGTAGAGCGCCCACTTCGCATGCGGGAGGTAGAGGGATCGATACCCCCAGGATCCACTTGTTACATCATGAAAGCTTCAAATGGCCTTACGAGTGCTTCGACATCGTATGGTAACCAATTTCCAACCGGTAAAGCTTGAGAAGTGTTTAGTACATTTCTGAGAAAATAATTCTTTTTCTTTCCTACCAGCACTATCATATGTGTAGCCATACGAACATCTAAAGTTCTTGGTCTTACTTCTCTAGTTTCGCTCAGTACTATATTAGTGAAGTACGTGTTGTCTGTGGGATGCACAAACTTGTCAGGGCGCTTAGCTCAAATGGTAGAGCGCCCGCTTCGCATGCGGGAGGTAGGGGGATCGATACCCCCAGTGTCCACTTGTTACATCATGGAAGTCATAAGCGCACACTTTTTACCTAGCGAGTGCTTCGACATCTAATGATAACAAATCGTCAACCGAGCATAAACTTCAACGATTTTGGTTCGTTTATACGAGAATCCAACACCGGTATGGGTGTAGCCATTAAAGTGTCAAACAATCGTTAATCTTGTATTGCTCGGCGATCCGTAAAACTCTTGAAAATGCGCGTTATCTGAATAGTGTGAGTTTGCAGTATGCGTGAAAAGCTAAGTGAGATGCACTAGCCTGTCAGAGCGCTTCGCTGAGTTGAAAATGTCATGTATTAAAAAAATTACTCAACCTATAGCTTCTCGGCTTAGCTAAGCTTCTATACACCTATAATCGATTTTTCGTCTTGTTACTTTTCTTATCTTGTTCGGGGTCGCAAATATTTTGTTGGACCGTCTACACCCCAATTGGCACTTAGCTCAAATGGTAGAGCGCCCACTTCGCATGCGGGAGGTAGAGGGATCGATACCCCCAGGATCCACTTGTTACATCATGAAAGCTTCAAATGGCCTTACGAGTGCTTCGACATCGTATGGTAACCAATTTCCAACCGGTAAAGCTTGAGAAGTTTAGTACATTTCTGAGAAAATAATTCTTTTTCTTTCCTACCAGCACTATCATATGTGTAGCCATACGAACATCTAAAGTTCTTGGTCTTACTTCTCTAGTTTCGCTCAGTACTATATTAGTGAAGTACGTGTTGTCTGTGGGATGCACAAACTTGTCAGGGCGCTTAGCTCAAATGGTAGAGCGCCCGCTTCGCATGCGGGAGGTAGGGGGATCGATACCCCCAGTGTCCACTTGTTACATCATGGAAGTCATAAGCGCACACTTTTTACCTAGCGAGTGCTTCGACATCTAATGATAACAAATCGTCAACCGTGCATAAACTTCAACGATTTTGGTTCGTTTATACGAGAATCCAACACCGGTATGGGTGTAGCCATTAAAGTGTCAAACAATCGTTAATCTTGTATTGCTCGGCGATCCGTAAAACTCTTGAAAATGCGCGTTATCTGAATAGTGTGAGTTTGCAGTATGCGTGAAAAGCTAAGTGAGATGCACTAGCCTGTCAGAGCGCTTCGCTGAGTTAAAAATGTCATGTATTAAAAAAATTACTCAACCTATAGCTTCTCGGCTTAGCTAAGCTTCTATACACCTATAATCGATTTTTCGTCTTGTTACTTTTCTTATCTTGTTCGGGGTCGCAAATATTTTGTTGGACCGTCTACACCCCAATTGGCACTTAGCTCAAATGGTAGAGCGCCCACTTCGCATGCGGGAGGTAGAGGGATCGATACCCCCAGGATCCACATGTTACATCATGAAGCTTCAAATGGCCTTACGAGTGCTTCGACATCGTATGGTAACCAATTTCCAACCGGTAAAGCTTGAGAAGTGTTTAGTACATTTCTGAGAAAATAATTCTTTTTCTTTCCTACCAGCACTATCATATGTGTAGCCATACGAACATCTAAAGTTCTTGGTCTTACTTCTCTAGTTTCGCTCAGTACTATATAAGTGAAGTACGTGTTGTCTGTGGGATGCACAAAATTGTCAGGGCGCTTAGCTCAAATGGTAGAGCGCCCGCTTCGCATGCGGGAGGTAGGGGGATCGATACCCCCAGTGTCCACTTGTTACATCATGGAAGTCATAAGCGCACACTTTTTACCTAGCGAGTGCTTCGACATCTAATGATAACAAATCGTCAACCGTGCATAAACTTCAACGATTTTGGTTCGTTTATACGAGAATCCAACACCGGTATGGGTGTAGCCATTAAAGTGTCAAACAATCGTTAATCTTGTATTGCTCGGCGATCCGTAAAACTCTTGAAAATGCGCGTTATCTGAATAGTGTGAGTTTGCAGTATGCGTGAAAAGCTAAGTGAGATGCACTAGCCTGTCAGAGCGCTTCGCTGAGTTGAAAATGTCATGTATTAAAAAAATTACTCAACCTATAGCTTCTCGGCTTAGCTAAGCTTCTATACACCTATAATCGATTTTTCGTCTTGTTACTTTTCTTATCTTGTTCGGGGTCGCAAATATTTTGTTGGACCGTCTACACCCCAATTGGCACTTAGCTCAAATGGTAGAGCGTCCTTCGCATGCGGGAGGTAGAGGGATCGATACCCCCAGGATCCACATGTTACATCATGAAAGCTTCAAATGGCCTTACGAGTGCTTCGACATCGTATGGTAACCAATTTCCAACCGGTAAAGCTTGAGAAGTGTTTAGTACATTTCTGAGAAAATAATTCTTTTTCTTTCCTACCAGCACTATCATATGTGTAGCCATACGAACATCTAAAGTTCTTGGTCTTACTTCTCTAGTTTCGCTCAGTACTATATTAGTGAAGTACGTGTTGTCTGTGGGATGCACAAACTTGTCAGGGCGCTTAGCTCAAATGGTAGAGCGCCCGCTTCGCATGCGGGAGGTAGGGGGATCGATACCCCCAGTGTCCACTTGTTACATCATGGAAGTCATAAGCGCACACTTTTTACCTAGCGAGTGCTTCGACATCTAATGATAACAAATCGTCAACCGTGCATAAACTTCAACGATTTTGGTTCGTTTATACGAGAATCCAACACCGGTATGGGTGTAGCCATTAAAGTGTCAAACAATCGTTAATCTTGTATTGCTCGGCGATCCGTAAAACTCTTGAAAATGCGCGTTATCTGAATAGTGTGAGTTTGCAGTATGCGTGAAAAGCTAAGTGAGATGCACTAGCCTGTCAGAGCGCTTCGCTGAGTTAAAAGTGTCATGTATTAAAAAAAGTACTCAACCTATAGTTTCTTAGCTAAGCTTCTATACACCTATAATCGATTTTTCGTCTTGTTACTTTTCTTATCTTGTTCGGGGTCGCAAATATTTTGTTGGACCGTCTACACCCCAATTGGCACTTAGCTCAAATGGTAGAGCGTCCACTTCGCATGCGGGAGGTAGAGGGATCGATACCCCCAGGATCCACATGTTACATCATGAAAGCTTCAAATGGCCTTACGAGTGCTTCGACATCGTATGGTAACCAATTTCCAACCGGTAAAGCTTGAGAAGTGTTTAGTACATTTCTGAGAAAATAATTCTTTTTCTTTCCTACCAGTACTATCATATGTGTAGCCATACGAACATCTAAAGTTCTTGGTCTTACTTCTCTAGTTTCGCTCAGTACTATATTAGTGAAGTACGTGTTGTCTGTGGGATGCACAAACTTGTCAGGGCGCTTAGCTCAAATGGTAGAGCGCCCGCTTCGCATGCGGGAGGTAGGGGGATCGATACCCCCAGTGTCCACTTGTTACATCATGGAAGTCATAAGCGCACACTTTTTACCTAGCGAGTGCTTCGACATCTAATGATAACAAATCGTCAACCGTGCATAAACTTCAACGATTTTGGTTCGTTTATACGAGAATCCAACACCGGTATGGGTGTAGCCATTAAAGTGTCAAACAATCGTTAATCTTGTATTGCTCGGCGATCCGTAAAACTCTTGAAAATGCGCGTTATCTGAATAGTGTGAGTTTGCAGTATGCGTGAAAAGCTAAGTGAGATGCACTAGCCTGTCAGAGCGCTTCGCTGAGTTGAAAATGTCATGTATTAAAAAAATTACTCAACCTATAGCTTCTCGGCTTAGCTAAGCTTCTATACACCTATAATCGATTTTTCGTCTTGTTACTTTTCTTATCTTGTTCGGGGTCGCAAATATTTTGTTCGACCGTCTACACCCCAATTGGCACTTAGCTCAAGTGGTAGAGCGTCCTCTCGCATGCGGGAGGTAGAGGGATCGATACCCCCAGGATCCACATGTTACATCATGAAAGCTTCAAATGGCCTTACGAGTGCTTCGACATCGTATGGTAACCAATTTCCAACCGGTAAAGCTTGAGAAGTGTTTAGTACATTTCTGAGAAAATAATTCTTTTTCTTTCCTACCAGCACTATCATATGTGTAGCCATACGAACATCTAAAGTTCTTGGTCTTACTTCTCTAGTTTCGCTCAGTACTATATTAGTGAAGTACGTGTTGTCTGTGGGATGCACAAACTTGTCAGGGCGCTTAGCTCAGTTGAAAGTTGTCATGTATTTAATCTTAACACAACCTATACCTTCTCGGCTTGGCTAGGATTTCTACATTTACATTTTTAGTCTGAAGATTCTTTTTCGTCTTGTTATTGTCTTTTTCTTGATCGGGGTCGGAAATATTTCGCTTGGGGCCGTCCTCTCCCCAAGTCTGGTTGATTACGAAGTTTGTCCGGTGTGGGGCTCGAACCCGCACCACACACCGTGAGGACCAGAAGCATAATCCACTAACCCACGCCACCGGGCAGGGCGCTTAGCTCAAATGGTAGAGCGCCCGCTTCGCATGCGGGAGGTAGGGGGATCGATACCCCCAGTGTCCACTTGTTACATCATGGAAGTCATAAGCGCACACTTTTTACCTAGCGAGTGCTTCGACATCTAATGATAACAAATCGTCAACCGTGCATAAACTTCAACGATTTTGGTTCGTTTATACGAGAATCCAACACCGGTATGGGTGTAGCCATTAAAGTGTCAAACAATCGTTAATCTTGTATTGCTCGGCGATCCGTAAAACTCTTGAAAATGCGCGTTATCTGAATAGTGTGAGTTTGCAGTATGCGTGAAAAGCTAAGTGAGATGCACTAGCCTGTCAGAGCGCTTCGCTGAGTTAAAAATGTCATGTATTAAAAAAAGTACTCAACCTATAGTTTCTTAGCTAAGCTTCTATACACCTATAATCGATTTTTCGTCTTGTTACTTTTCTTATCTTGTTCGGGGTCGCAAATATTTTGTTGGACCGTCTACACCCCAATTGGCACTTAGCTCAAATGGTAGAGCGCCCACTTCGCATGCGGGAGGTAGAGGGATCGATACCCCCAGGATCCACATGTTACATCATGAAAGCTTCAAATGGCCTTACGAGTGCTTCGACATCGTATGGTAACCAATTTCCAACCGGTAAAGCTTGAGAAGTGTTTAGTACATTTCTGAGAAAATAATTCTTTTTCTTTCCTACCAGCACTATCATATGTGTAGCCATACGAACATCTAAAGTTCTTGGTCTTACTTCTCTAGTTTCGCTCAGTACTATATTAGTGAAGTACGTGTTGTCTGTGGGATGCACAAACTTGTCAGGGCGCTTAGCTCAAATGGTAGAGCGCCCGCTTCGCATGCGGGAGGTAGGGGATCGATACCCCAGTGTCCACTTGTTACATCATGGAAGTCATAAGCGCACACTTTTTACCTAGCGAGTGCTTCGACATCTAATGATAACAAATCGTCAACCGTGCATAAACTTCAACGATTTTGGTTCGTTTATACGAGAATCCAACACCGGTATGGGTGTAGCCATTAAAGTGTCAAACAATCGTTAATCTTGTATTGCTCGGCGATCCGTAAAACTCTTGAAAATGCGCGTTATCTGAATAGTGTGAGTTTGCAGTATGCGTGAAAAGCTAAGTGAGATGCACTAGCCTGTCAGAGCGCTTCGCTGAGTTAAAAATGTCATGTATTAAAAAAAGTACTCAACCTATAGTTTCTTAGCTAAGCTTCTATACACCTATAATCGATTTTTCGTCTTGTTACTTTTCTTATCTTGTTCGGGGTCGCAAATATTTTGTTGGACCGTCTACACCCCAATTGGCACTTAGCTCAATGGTAGAGCGCCCACTTCGCATGCGGGAGGTAGAGGGATCGATACCCCCAGGATCCACATGTTACATCATGAAAGCTTCAAATGGCCTTACGAGTGCTTCGACATCGTATGGTAACCAATTTCCAACCGGTAAAGCTTGAGAAGTGTTTAGTACATTTCTGAGAAAATAATTCTTTTTCTTTCCTACCAGCACTATCATATGTGTAGCCATACGAACATCTAAAGTTCTTGGTCTTACTTCTCTAGTTTCGCTCAGTACTATATTAGTGAAGTACGTGTTGTCTGTGGGATGCACAAACTTGTCAGGGCGCTTAGCTCAAATGGTAGAGCGCCCGCTTCGCATGCGGGAGGTAGGGGATCGATACCCCAGTGTCCACTTGTTACATCATGGAAGTCATAAGCGCACACTTTTTACCTAGCGAGTGCTTCGACATCTAATGATAACAAATCGTCAACCGTGCATAAACTTCAACGATTTTGGTTCGTTTATACGAGAATCCAACACCGGTATGGGTGTAGCCATTAAAGTGTCAAACAATCGTTAATCTTGTATTGCTCGGCGATCCGTAAAACTCTTGAAAATGCGCGTTATCTGAATAGTGTGAGTTTGCAGTATGCGTGAAAAGCTAAGTGAGATGCACTAGCCTGTCAGAGCGCTTCGCTGAGTTAAAATGTCATGTATTAAAAAAAGTACTCAACCTATAGTTTCTTAGCTAAGCTTCTATACACCTATAATCGATTTTTCGTCTTGTTACTTTTCTTATCTTGTTCGGGGTCGCAAATATTTTGTTGGACCGTCTACACCCCAATTGGCACTTAGCTCAAATGGTAGAGCGCCCACTTCGCATGCGGGAGGTAGAGGGATCGATACCCCCAGGATCCACATGTTACATCATGAAAGCTTCAAATGGCCTTACGAGTGCTTCGACATCGTATGGTAACCAATTTCCAACCGGTAAAGCTTGAGAAGTGTTTAGTACATTTCTGAGAAAATAATTCTTTTTCTTTCCTACCAGCACTATCATATGTGTAGCCATACGAACATCTAAAGTTCTTGGTCTTACTTCTCTAGTTTCGCTCAGTACTATATTAGTGAAGTACGTGTTGTCTGTGGGATGCACAAACTTGTCAGGGCGCTTAGCTCAAATGGTAGAGCGCCCGCTTCGCATGCGGGAGGTAGGGGGATCGATACCCCAGTGTCCACTTGTTACATCATGGAAGTCATAAGCGCACACTTTTTACCTAGCGAGTGCTTCGACATCTAATGATAACAAATCGTCAACCGTGCATAAACTTCAACGATTTTGGTTCGTTTATACGAGAATCCAACACCGGTATGGGTGTAGCCATTAAAGTGTCAAACAATCGTTAATCTTGTATTGCTCGGCGATCCGTAAAACTCTTGAAAATGCGCGTTATCTGAATAGTGTGAGTTTGCAGTATGCGTGAAAAGCTAAGTGAGATGCACTAGCCTGTCAGAGCGCTTCGCTGAGTTAAAATGTCATGTATTAAAAAAAGTACTCAACCTATAGTTTCTTAGCTAAGCTTCTATACACCTATAATCGATTTTTCGTCTTGTTACTTTTCTTATCTTGTTCGGGGTCGCAAATATTTTGTTGGACCGTCTACACCCCAATTGGCACTTAGCTCAAATGGTAGAGCGCCCACTTCGCATGCGGGAGGTAGAGGGATCGATACCCCCAGGATCCACATGTTACATCATGAAAGCTTCAAATGGCCTTACGAGTGCTTCGACATCGTATGGTAACCAATTTCCAACCGGTAAAGCTTGAGAAGTGTTTAGTACATTTCTGAAAAATAATTCTTTTTCTTTCCTACCAGCACTATCATATGTGTAGCCATACGAACATCTAAAGTTCTTGGTCTTACTTCTCTAGTTTCGCTCAGTACTATATAGTGAAGTACGTGTTGTCTGTGGGATGCACAAACTTGTCAGGGCGCTTAGCTCAAATGGTAGAGCGCCCGCTTCGCATGCGGGAGGTAGGGGGATCGATACCCCAGTGTCCACTTGTTACATCATGGAAGTCATAAGCGCACACTTTTTACCTAGCGAGTGCTTCGACATCTAATGATAACAAATCGTCAACCGTGCATAAACTTCAACGATTTTGGTTCGTTTATACGAGAATCCAACACCGGTATGGGTGTAGCCATTAAAGTGTCAAACAATCGTTAATCTTGTATTGCTCGGCGATCCGTAAAACTCTTGAAAATGCGCGTTATCTGAATAGTGTGAGTTTGCAGTATGCGTGAAAAGCTAAGTGAGATGCACTAGCCTGTCAGAGCGCTTCGCTGAGTTAAAAATGTCATGTATTAAAAAAATTACTCAACCTATAGTTTCTTAGCTAAGCTTCTATACACCTATAATCGATTTTTCGTCTTGTTACTTTTCTTATCTTGTTCGGGGTCGCAAATATTTTGTTGGACCGTCTACACCCCAATTGGCACTTAGCTCAAATGGTAGAGCGCCCACTTCGCATGCGGGAGGTAGAGGGATCGATACCCCCAGGATCCACATGTTACATCATGAAAGCTTCAAATGGCCTTACGAGTGCTTCGACATCGTATGGTAACCAATTTCCAACCGGTAAAGCTTGAGAAGTGTTTAGTACATTTCTGAGAAAATAATTCTTTTTCTTTCCTACCAGCACTATCATATGTGTAGCCATACGAACATCTAAAGTTCTTGGTCTTACTTCTCTAGTTTCGCTCAGTACTATATAGTGAAGTACGTGTTGTCTGTGGGATGCACAAACTTGTCAGGGCGCTTAGCTCAAATGGTAGAGCGCCCGCTTCGCATGCGGGAGGTAGGGGGATCGATACCCCCAGTGTCCACTTGTTACATCATGGAAGTCATAAGCGCACACTTTTTACCTAGCGAGTGCTTCGACATCTAATGATAACAAATCGTCAACCGTGCATAAACTTCAACGATTTTGGTTCGTTTATACGAGAATCCAACACCGGTATGGGTGTAGCCATTAAAGTGTCAAACAATCGTTAATCTTGTATTGCTCGGCGATCCGTAAAACTCTTGAAAATGCGCGTTATCTGAATAGTGTGAGTTTGCAGTATGCGTGAAAAGCTAAGTGAGATGCACTAGCCTGTCAGAGCGCTTCGCTGAGTTGAAAATGTCATGTATTAAAAAAATTACTCAACCTATAGCTTCTTAGCTAAGCTTCTATACACCTATAATCGATTTTTCGTCTTGTTACTTTTCTTATCTTGTTCGGGGTCGCAAATATTTTGTTGGACCGTCTACACCCCAATTGGCACTTAGCTCAAATGGTAGAGCGCCCACTTCGCATGCGGGAGGTAGAGGGATCGATACCCCCAGGATCCACATGTTACATCATGAAAGCTTCAAATGGCCTTACGAGTGCTTCGACATCGTATGGTAACCAATTTCCAACCGGTAAAGCTTGAGAAGTGTTTAGTACATTTCTGAGAAAATAATTTTTTTTCTTTCCTACCAGCACTATCATATGTGTAGCCATACGAACATCTAAAGTTCTTGGTCTTACTTCTCTAGTTTCGCTCAGTACTATATTAGTGAAGTACGTGTTGTCTGTGGGATGCACAAACTTGTCAGGGCGCTTAGCTCAAATGGTAGAGCGCCCGCTTCGCATGCGGGAGGTAGGGGGATCGATACCCCCAGTGTCCACTTGTTACATCATGGAAGTCATAAGCGCACACTTTTTACCTAGCGAGTGCTTCGACATCTAATGATAACAAATCGTCAACCGTGCATAAACTTCAACGATTTTGGTTCGTTTATACGAGAATCCAACACCGGTATGGGTGTAGCCATTAAAGTGTCAAACAATCGTTAATCTTGTATTGCTCGGCGATCCGTAAAACTCTTGAAAATGCGCGTTATCTGAATAGTGTGAGTTTGCAGTATGCGTGAAAAGCTAAGTGAGATGCACTAGCCTGTCAGAGCGCTTCGCTGAGTTAAAAATGTCATGTATTAAAAAAATTACTCAACCTATAGTTTCTTAGCTAAGCTTCTATACACCTATAATCGATTTTTCGTCTTGTTACTTTTCTTATCTTGTTCGGGGTCGCAAATATTTTGTTGGACCGTCTACACCCCAATTGGCACTTAGCTCAAATGGTAGAGCGCCCACTTCGCATGCGGGAGGTAGAGGGATCGATACCCCCAGGATCCACATGTTACATCATGAAAGCTTCAAATGGCCTTACGAGTGCTTCGACATCGTATGGTAACCAATTTCCAACCGGTAAAGCTTGAGAAGTGTTTAGTACATTTCTGAGAAAATAATTCTTTTTCTTTCCTACCAGCACTATCATATGTGTAGCCATACGAACATCTAAAGTTCTTGGTCTTACTTCTCTAGTTTCGCTCAGTACTATATTAGTGAAGTACGTGTTGTCTGTGGGATGCACAAACTTGTCAGGGCGCTTAGCTCAAATGGTAGAGCGCCCGCTTCGCATGCGGGAGGTAGGGGGATCGATACCCCCAGTGTCCACTTGTTACATCATGGAAGTCATAAGCGCACACTTTTTACCTAGCGAGTGCTTCGACATCTAATGATAACAAATCGTCAACCGTGCATAAACTTCAACGATTTTGGTTCGTTTATACGAGAATCCAACACCGGTATGGGTGTAGCCATTAAAGTGTCAAACAATCGTTAATCTTGTATTGCTCGGCGATCCGTAAAACTCTTGAAAATGCGCGTTATCTGAATAGTGTGAGTTTGCAGTATGCGTGAAAAGCTAAGTGAGATGCACTAGCCTGTCAGAGCGCTTCGCTGAGTTAAAAATGTCATGTATTAAAAAAATTACTCAACCTATAGCTTCTCGGCTTAGCTAAGCTTCTATACACCTATAATCGATTTTTCGTCTTGTTACTTTTCTTATCTTGTTCGGGGTCGCAAATATTTTGTTGGACCGTCTACACCCCAATTGGCACTTAGCTCAAATGGTAGAGCGCCCACTTCGCATGCGGGAGGTAGAGGGATCGATACCCCCAGGATCCACATGTTACATCATGAAAGCTTCAAATGGCCTTACGAGTGCTTCGACATCGTATGGTAACCAATTTCCAACCGGTAAAGCTTGAGAAGTGTTTAGTACATTTCTGAGAAAATAATTCTTTTTCTTTCCTACCAGCACTATCATATGTGTAGCCATACGAACATCTAAAGTTCTTGGTCTTACTTCTCTAGTTTCGCTCAGTACTATATTAGTGAAGTACGTGTTGTCTGTGGGATGCACAAACTTGTCAGGGCGCTTAGCTCAAATGGTAGAGCGCCCGCTTCGCATGCGGGAGGTAGGGGGATCGATACCCCAGTGTCCACTTGTTACATCATGGAAGTCATAAGCGCACACTTTTTACCTAGCGAGTGCTTCGACATCTAATGATAACAAATCGTCAACCGTGCATAAACTTCAACGATTTTGGTTCGTTTATACGAGAATCCAACACCGGTATGGGTGTAGCCATTAAAGTGTCAAACAATCGTTAATCTTGTATTGCTCGGCGATCCGTAAAACTCTTGAAAATGCGCGTTATCTGAATAGTGTGAGTTTGCAGTATGCGTGAAAAGCTAAGTGAGATGCACTAGCCTGTCAGAGCGCTTCGCTGAGTTAAAAATGTCATGTATTAAAAAAATTACTCAACCTATAGCTTCTCGGCTTAGCTAAGCTTCTATACACCTATAATCGATTTTTCGTCTTGTTACTTTTCTTATCTTGTTCGGGGTCGCAAATATTTTGTTGGACCGTCTACACCCCAATTGGCACTTAGCTCAAATGGTAGAGCGCCCACTTCGCATGCGGGAGGTAGAGGGATCGATACCCCCAGGATCCACATGTTACATCATGAAAGCTTCAAATGGCCTTACGAGTGCTTCGACATCGTATGGTAACCAATTTCCAACCGGTAAAGCTTGAGAAGTGTTTAGTACATTTCTGAGAAAATAATTCTTTTTCTTTCCTACCAGCACTATCATATGTGTAGCCATACGAACATCTAAAGTTCTTGGTCTTACTTCTCTAGTTTCGCTCAGTACTATATTAGTGAAGTACGTGTTGTCTGTGGGATGCACAAACTTGTCAGGGCGCTTAGCTCAAATGGTAGAGCGCCCGCTTCGCATGCGGGAGGTAGGGGGATCGATACCCCCAGTGTCCACTTGTTACATCATGGAAGTCATAAGCGCACACTTTTTACCTAGCGAGTGCTTCGACATCTAATGATAACAAATCGTCAACCGTGCATAAACTTCAACGATTTTGGTTCGTTTATACGAGAATCCAACACCGGTATGGGTGTAGCCATTAAAGTGTCAAACAATCGTTAATCTTGTATTGCTCGGCGATCCGTAAAACTCTTGAAAATGCGCGTTATCTGAATAGTGTGAGTTTGCAGTATGCGTGAAAAGCTAAGTGAGATGCACTAGCCTGTCAGAGCGCTTCGCTGAGTTAAAAATGTCATGTATTAAAAAAATTACTCAACCTATAGCTTCTCGGCTTAGCTAAGCTTCTATACACCTATAATCGATTTTTCGTCTTGTTACTTTTCTTATCTTGTTCGGGGTCGCAAATATTTTGTTGGACCGTCTACACCCCAATTGGCACTTAGCTCAAATGGTAGAGCGCCCACTTCGCATGCGGGAGGTAGAGGGATCGATACCCCCAGGATCCACATGTTACATCATGAAAGCTTCAAATGGCCTTACGAGTGCTTCGACATCGTATGGTAACCAATTTCCAACCGGTAAAGCTTGAGAAGTGTTTAGTACATTTCTGAGAAAATAATTCTTTTTCTTTCCTACCAGCACTATCATATGTGTAGCCATACGAACATCTAAAGTTCTTGGTCTTACTTCTCTAGTTTCGCTCAGTACTATATTAGTGAAGTACGTGTTGTCTGTGGGATGCACAAACTTGTCAGGGCGCTTAGCTCAAATGGTAGAGCGCCCGCTTCGCATGCGGGAGGTAGGGGGATCGATACCCCCAGTGTCCACTTGTTACATCATGGAAGTCATAAGCGCACACTTTTTACCTAGCGAGTGCTTCGACATCTAATGATAACAAATCGTCAACCGTGCATAAACTTCAACGATTTTGGTTCGTTTATACGAGAATCCAACACCGGTATGGGTGTAGCCATTAAAGTGTCAAACAATCGTTAATCTTGTATTGCTCGGCGATCCGTAAAACTCTTGAAAATGCGCGTTATCTGAATAGTGTGAGTTTGCAGTATGCGTGAAAAGCTAAGTGAGATGCACTAGCCTGTCAGAGCGCTTCGCTGAGTTAAAAATGTCATGTATTAAAAAAAATTACTCAACCTATAGCTTCTCGGCTTAGCTAAGCTTCTATACACCTATAATCGATTTTTCGTCTTGTTACTTTTCTTATCTTGTTCGGGGTCGCAAATATTTTGTTGGACCGTCTACACCCCAATTGGCACTTAGCTCAAATGGTAGAGCGCCCACTTCGCATGCGGGAGGTAGAGGGATCGATACCCCCAGGATCCACATGTTACATCATGAAAGCTTCAAATGGCCTTACGAGTGCTTCGACATCGTATGGTAACCAATTTCCAACCGGTAAAGCTTGAGAAGTGTTTAGTACATTTCTGAGAAAATAATTCTTTTTCTTTCCTACCAGCACTATCATATGTGTAGCCATACGAACATCTAAAGTTCTTGGTCTTACTTCTCTAGTTTCGCTCAGTACTATATTAGTGAAGTACGTGTTGTCTGTGGGATGCACAAACTTGTCAGGGCGCTTAGCTCAAATGGTAGAGCGCCCGCTTCGCATGCGGGAGGTAGGGGGATCGATACCCCCAGTGTCCACTTGTTACATCATGGAAGTCATAAGCGCACACTTTTTACCTAGCGAGTGCTTCGACATCTAATGATAACAAATCGTCAACCGTGCATAAACTTCAACGATTTTGGTTCGTTTATACGAGAATCCAACACCGGTATGGGTGTAGCCATTAAAGTGTCAAACAATCGTTAATCTTGTATTGCTCGGCGATCCGTAAAACTCTTGAAAATGCGCGTTATCTGAATAGTGTGAGTTTGCAGTATGCGTGAAAAGCTAAGTGAGATGCACTAGCCTGTCAGAGCGCTTCGCTGAGTTAAAAATGTCATGTATTAAAAAAATTACTCAACCTATAGCTTCTCGGCTTAGCTAAGCTTCTATACACCTATAATCGATTTTTCGTCTTGTTACTTTTCTTATCTTGTTCGGGGTCGCAAATATTTTGTTGGACCGTCTACACCCCAATTGGCACTTAGCTCAAATGGTAGAGCGCCCACTTCGCATGCGGGAGGTAGAGGGATCGATACCCCCAGGATCCACATGTTACATCATGAAAGCTTCAAATGGCCTTACGAGTGCTTCGACATCGTATGGTAACCAATTTCCAACCGGTAAAGCTTGAGAAGTGTTTAGTACATTTCTGAGAAAATAATTCTTTTTCTTTCCTACCAGCACTATCATATGTGTAGCCATACGAACATCTAAAGTTCTTGGTCTTACTTCTCTAGTTTCGCTCAGTACTATATTAGTGAAGTACGTGTTGTCTGTGGGATGCACAAACTTGTCAGGGCGCTTAGCTCAAATGGTAGAGCGCCCGCTTCGCATGCGGGAGGTAGGGGATCGATACCCCAGTGTCCACTTGTTACATCATGGAAGTCATAAGCGCACACTTTTTACCTAGCGAGTGCTTCGACATCTAATGATAACAAATCGTCAACCGTGCATAAACTTCAACGATTTTGGTTCGTTTATACGAGAATCCAACACCGGTATGGGTGTAGCCATTAAAGTGTCAAACAATCGTTAATCTTGTATTGCTCGGCGATCCGTAAAACTCTTGAAAATGCGCGTTATCTGAATAGTGTGAGTTTGCAGTATGCGTGAAAAGCTAAGTGAGATGCACTAGCCTGTCAGAGCGCTTCGCTGAGTTAAAAATGTCATGTATTAAAAAAATTACTCAACCTATAGCTTCTCGGCTTAGCTAAGCTTCTATACACCTATAATCGATTTTTCGTCTTGTTACTTTTCTTATCTTGTTCGGGGTCGCAATATTTTGTTGGACCGTCTACACCCCAATTGGCACTTAGCTCAAATGGTAGAGCGCCCACTTCGCATGCGGGAGGTAGAGGGATCGATACCCCCAGGATCCACATGTTACATCATGAAAGCTTCAAATGGCCTTACGAGTGCTTCGACATCGTATGGTAACCAATTTCCAACCGGTAAAGCTTGAGAAGTGTTTAGTACATTTCTGAGAAAATAATTCTTTTTCTTTCCTACCAGCTATCACTAGAACATCTAAAGTTCTTGGTCTTACTTCTCTAGTTTCGCTCAGTACTATATTAGTGAATACGTGTTGTCTGTGGGATGCACAAACTTGTCAGGGCGCTTAGCTCAAATGGTAGAGCGCCCACTTCGCATGCGGGAGGTAGAGGGATCGATACCCCAGGATCCACATGTTACATCATGAAAGCTTCAAATGGCCTTACGAGTGCTTCGACATCGTATGGTAACCAATTTCCAACCGGTAAAGCTTGAGAAGTGTTTAGTACATTTCTGAGAAAATAATTCTTTTTCTTTCCTACCAGCACTATCATATGTGTAGCCATACGAACATCTAAAGTTCTTGGTCTTACTTCTCTAGTTTCGCTCAGTACTATATTAGTGAAGTACGTGTTGTCTGTGGGATGCACAAACTTGTCAGGGCGCTTAGCTCAAATGGTAGAGCGCCCGCTTCGCATGCGGGAGGTAGGGGGATCGATACCCCAGTGTCCACTTGTTACATCATGGAAGTCATAAGCGCACACTTTTTACCTAGCGAGTGCTTCGACATCTAATGATAACAAATCGTCAACCGTGCATAAACTTCAACGATTTTGGTTCGTTTATACGAGAATCCAACACCGGTATGGGTGTAGCCATTAAAGTGTCAAACAATCGTTAATCTTGTATTGCTCGGCGATCCGTAAAACTCTTGAAAATGCGCGTTATCTGAATAGTGTGAGTTTGCAGTATGCGTGAAAAGCTAAGTGAGATGCACTAGCCTGTCAGAGCGCTTCGCTGAGTTAAAAATGTCATGTATTAAAAAAATTACTCAACCTATAGCTTCTCGGCTTAGCTAAGCTTCTATACACCTATAATCGATTTTTCGTCTTGTTACTTTTCTTATCTTGTTCGGGGTCGCAAATATTTTGTTGGACCGTCTACACCCCAATTGGCACTTAGCTCAAATGGTAGAGCGCCCACTTCGCATGCGGGAGGTAGAGGGATCGATACCCCAGGATCCACATGTTACATCATGAAAGCTTCAAATGGCCTTACGAGTGCTTCGACATCGTATGGTAACCAATTTCCAACCGGTAAAGCTTGAGAAGTGTTTAGTACATTTCTGAGAAAATAATTCTTTTTCTTTCCTACCAGCACTATCATATGTGTAGCCATACGAACATCTAAAGTTCTTGGTCTTACTTCTCTAGTTTCGCTCAGTACTATATTAGTGAAGTACGTGTTGTCTGTGGGATGCACAAACTTGTCAGGGCGCTTAGCTCAAATGGTAGAGCGCCCGCTTCGCATGCGGGAGGTAGGGGGATCGATACCCCCAGTGTCCACTTGTTACATCATGGAAGTCATAAGCGCACACTTTTTACCTAGCGAGTGCTTCGACATCTAATGATAACAAATCGTCAACCGTGCATAAACTTCAACGATTTTGGTTCGTTTATACGAGAATCCAACACCGGTATGGGTGTAGCCATTAAAGTGTCAAACAATCGTTAATCTTGTATTGCTCGGCGATCCGTAAAACTCTTGAAAATGCGCGTTATCTGAATAGTGTGAGTTTGCAGTATGCGTGAAAAGCTAAGTGAGATGCACTAGCCTGTCAGAGCGCTTCGCTGAGTTAAAAATGTCATGTATTAAAAAAAGTACTCAGCCCATAGCTTCTTAGCTAAGCTTCTATACACCTATAATCGATTTTTCGTCTTGTTACTTTTCTTATCTTGTTCGGGGTCGCAAATATTTTGTTGGACCGTCTACACCCCAATTGGCACTTAGCTCAAATGGTAGAGCGCCCACTTCGCATGCGGGAGGTAGAGGGATCGATACCCCCAGGATCCACATGTTACATCATGAAAGCTTCAAATGGCCTTACGAGTGCTTCGACATCGTATGGTAACCAATTTCCAACCGGTAAAGCTTGAGAAGTGTTTAGTACATTTCTGAGAAAATAATTCTTTTTCTTTCCTACCAGCACTATCATATGTGTAGCCATATGAACATCTAAAGTTCTTGGTCTTACTTCTCTAGTTTCGCTCAGTACTATATTAGTGAAGTACGTGTTGTCTGTGGGATGCACAAACTTGTCAGGGCGCTTAGCTCAAATGGTAGAGCGCCCGCTTCGCATGCGGGAGGTAGGGGGATCGATACCCCAGTGTCCACTTGTTACATCATGGAAGTCATAAGCGCACACTTTTTACCTAGCGAGTGCTTCGACATCTAATGATAACAAATCGTCAACCGTGCATAAACTTCAACGATTTTGGTTCGTTTATACGAGAATCCAACACCGGTATGGGTGTAGCCATTAAAGTGTCAAACAATCGTTAATCTTGTATTGCTCGGCGATCCGTAAAACTCTTGAAAATGCGCGTTATCTGAATAGTGTGAGTTTGCAGTATGCGTGAAAAGCTAAGTGAGATGCACTAGCCTGTCAGAGCGCTTCGCTGAGTTAAAAATGTCATGTATTAAAAAAATTACTCAACCTATAGCTTCTTAGCTAAGCTTCTATACACCTATAATCGATTTTTCGTCTTGTTACTTTTCTTATCTTGTTCGGGGTCGCAAATATTTTGTTGGACCGTCTACACCCAATTGGCACTTAGCTCAAATGGTAGAGCGCCCACTTCGCATGCGGGAGGTAGAGGGATCGATACCCCCAGGATCCACATGTTACATCATGAAAGCTTCAATGGCCTTACGAGTGCTTCGACATCGTATGGTAACCAATTTCCAACCGGTAAAGCTTGAGAAGTGTTTAGTACATTTCTGAGAAAATAATTCTTTTCTTTCCTACCAGCACTATCATATGTGTAGCCATACGAACATCTAAAGTTCTTGGTCTTACTTCTCTAGTTTCGCTCAGTACTATATTAGTGAAGTACGTGTTGTCTGTGGGATGCACAAACTTGTCAGGGCGCTTAGCTCAAATGGTAGAGCGCCCGCTTCGCATGCGGGAGGTAGGGGGATCGATACCCCCAGTGTCCACTTGTTACATCATGGAAGTCATAAGCGCACTTTTTACCTAGCGAGTGCTTCGACATCTAATGATAACAAATCGTCAACCGTGCATAAACTTCAACGATTTTGGTTCGTTTATACGAGAATCCAACACCGGTATGGGTGTAGCCATTAAAGTGTCAAACAATCGTTAATCTTGTATTGCTCGGCGATCCGTAAAACTCTTGAAAATGCGCGTTATCTGAATAGTGTGAGTTTGCAGTATGCGTGAAAAGCTAAGTGAGATGCACTAGCCTGTCAGAGCGCTTCGCTGAGTTAAAAATGTCATGTATTAAAAAATTACTCAACCTATAGCTTCTTAGCTAAGCTTCTATACACCTATAATCGATTTTTCGTCTTGTTACTTTTCTTATCTTGTTCGGGGTCGCAAATATTTTGTTGGACCGTCTACACCCCAATTGGCACTTAGCTCAAATGGTAGAGCGCCCACTTCGCATGCGGGAGGTAGAGGGATCGATACCCCCAGGATCCACATGTTACATCATGAAAGCTTCAAATGGCCTTACGAGTGCTTCGACATCGTATGGTAACCAATTTCCAACCGGTAAAGCTTGAGAAGTGTTTAGTACATTTCTGAGAAAATAATTCTTTTTCTTTCCTACCAGCACTATCATATGTGTAGCCATACGAACATCTAAAGTTCTTGGTCTTACTTCTCTAGTTTCGCTCAGTACTATATTAGTGAAGTACGTGTTGTCTGTGGGATGCACAAACTTGTCAGGGCGCTTAGCTCAAATGGTAGAGCGCCCGCTTCGCATGCGGGAGGTAGGGGGATCGATACCCCAGTGTCCACTTGTTACATCATGGAAGTCATAAGCGCACACTTTTTACCTAGCGAGTGCTTCGACATCTAATGATAACAAATCGTCAACCGTGCATAAACTTCAACGATTTTGGTTCGTTTATACGAGAATCCAACACCGGTATGGGTGTAGCCATTAAAGTGTCAAACAATCGTTAATCTTGTATTGCTCGGCGATCCGTAAAACTCTTGAAAATGCGCGTTATCTGAATAGTGTGAGTTTGCAGTATGCGTGAAAAGCTAAGTGAGATGCACTAGCCTGTCAGAGCGCTTCGCTGAGTTAAAAATGCCATGTATTAAAAAAATTACTCAACCTATAGCTTCTCGGCTTAGCTAAGCTTCTATACACCTATAATCGATTTTTCGTCTTGTTACTTTTCTTATCTTGTTCGGGGTCGCAAATATTTTGTTGGACCGTCTACACCCCAATTGGCACTTAGCTCAAATGGTAGAGCGCCCACTTCGCATGCGGGAGGTAGAGGGATCGATACCCCCAGGATCCACATGTTACATCATGAAAGCTTCAAATGGCCTTACGAGTGCTTCGACATCGTATGGTAACCAATTTCCAACCGGTAAAGCTTGAGAAGTGTTTAGTACATTTCTGAGAAAATAATTCTTTTTCTTTCCTACCAGCACTAGAACATCTAAAGTTCTTGGTCTTACTTCTCTAGTTTCGCTCAGTACTATATTAGTGAAGTACGTGTTGTCTGTGGGATGCACAACTTGTCAGGGCGCTTAGCTCAAATGGTAGAGCGCCCGCTTCGCATGCGGGAGGTAGGGGGATCGATACCCCCAGTGTCCACTTGTTACATCATGGAAGTCATAAGCGCACACTTTTTACCTAGCGAGTGCTTCGACATCTAATGATAACAAATCGTCAACCGTGCATAAACTTCAACGATTTTGGTTCGTTTATACGAGAATCCAACACCGGTATGGGTGTAGCCATTAAAGTGTCAAACAATCGTTAATCTTGTATTGCTCGGCGATCCGTAAAACTCTTGAAAATGCGCGTTATCTGAATAGTGTGAGTTTGCAGTATGCGTGAAAAGCTAAGTGAGATGCACTAGCCTGTCAGAGCGCTTCGCTGAGTTAAAAATGTCATGTATTAAAAAAATTACTCAACCTATAGCTTCTCGGCTTAGCTAAGCTTCTATACACCTATAATCGATTTTTCGTCTTGTTACTTTTCTTATCTTGTTCGGGTCGCAAATATTTTGTTGGACCGTCTACACCCTAATTGGCACTTAGCTCAAATGGTAGAGCGCCCACTTCGCGTGCGGGAGGTAGAGGGATCGATCCCCCAGGATCCACATGTTACATCATGAAAGCTTCTAATGGCCTTACGAGTGCTTCGACATCGTATGGTAACCAATTTCCAACCGGTAAAGCTTGAGAAGTGTTTAGTACATTTCTGAGAAAATAATTCTTTTTCTTTCCTACCAGCTATCATACGAACATCTAAAGTTCTTGGTCTTACTTCTCTAGTTTCGCTCAGTACTATATTAGTGAAGTACGTGTTGTCTGTGGGATGCACAAACTTGTCAGGGCGCTTAGCTCAAATGGTAGAGCGCCCGCTTCGCATGCGGGAGGTAGGGGATCGATACCCCAGTGTCCACTTGTTACATCATGGAAGTCATAAGCGCACACTTTTTACCTAGCGAGTGCTTCGACATCTAATGATAACAAATCGTCAACCGTGCATAAACTTCAACGATTTTGGTTCGTTTATACGAGAATCCAACACCGGTATGGGTGTAGCCATTAAAGTGTCAAACAATCGTTAATCTTGTATTGCTCGGCGATCCGTAAAACTCTTGAAAATGCGCGTTATCTGAATAGTGTGAGTTTGCAGTATGCGTGAAAAGCTAAGTGAGATGCACTAGCCTGTCAGAGCGCTTCGCTGAGTTAAAAATGTCATGTATTAAAAAAATTACTCAACCTATAGTTTCTTAGCTAAGCTTCTATACACCTATAATCGATTTTTCGTCTTGTTACTTTTCTTATCTTGTTCGGGGTCGCAAATATTTTGTTGGACCGTCTACACCCCAATTGGCACTTAGCTCAAATGGTAGAGCGCCCACTTCGCATGCGGGAGGTAGAGGGATCGATACCCCCAGGATCCACATGTTACATCATGAAAGCTTCAAATGGCCTTACGAGTGCTTCGACATCGTATGGTAACCAATTTCCAACCGGTAAAGCTTGAGAAGTGTTTAGTACATTTCTGAGAAAATAATTCTTTTTCTTTCTACCAGCACATACGAACATCTAAAGTTCTTGGTCTTACTTCTCTAGTTTCGCTCAGTACTATATTAGTGAAGTACGTGTTGTCTGTGGGATGCACAAACTTGTCAGGGCGCTTAGCTCAAATGGTAGAGCGCCCGCTTCGCATGCGGGAGGTAGGGGGATCGATACCCCCAGTGTCCACTTGTTACATCATGGAAGTCATAAGCGCACACTTTTTACCTAGCGAGTGCTTCGACATCTAA
>MBPM02000304.1:0-31083 GCA_001695595.3 Plasmopara viticola | reverse complement strand
GTGGAACTACTGTTGACGATGTAGCACCAAATAATTTTTCCCACGGTTTCGTCACCATTCTCTCCAACGACAGCAGACGCAATATTTTTCATCTCCTCCACATCACGCACACTACCAACGTAAGACGCCGTGACGAGCCTTCAATCACGGTCGTTGCATTCGATGCGCTTGACTCCCCACGTTTACGACCAAACTTCATCACATTTTTATCTGTGTTAACACCATTCACTCCACTTCCACTTGAGAAAGACGAACAGTCTGGGATGGTAAACGACGTGAACTCCACGTTGGCAATTCGCGCAGCAGGAACTCGCTTGTTTTTACAATCGGGACAACCACGCTCATTAAAACGTTGCCAATCATTTACTGTCCAGCACCATAGGTTCTTCTCGTTTTTCCTCATACTCATCTTCTTGCCAGCGCTCCAACGTCATTGTCCTGAATAGATACAAGCAAGCTAATGCGCTGTTCTTCACCCAATTCGTAGGCAAAAACACACACTGCAAGCGTATTGAAGAAGTTGTCGCCCGAGAAAACCCATAACTTGAAAGATGGTACAAATATGCTAACGCTTGCCCATAAATGACATTGTGTACATCTAATACCTTTTGAGCACGTTCAGAGTCCGCTAGAAAGTACCATGGTTGTATCGGTGGATGTCTTACTAAGTTCCTCCGCTACACTCTCTAAAAGAGCGTCTTCCCAATAGAATGCCACACGCCACGCTGCATGGTCTTTCAGTCCGCCACATGAAGATATTCTTGTCCGTCTTTGCTCGTTTTACGGTAAAAAGTCTGCAACATGTTCATCAGATGCATCGTTGAGCGTGTGTCCTGCTGGGCAAGACAGGCATTCAATAGCAAGCGCCAACGCGGTTGCAAGCCTTAAAAAATCCTTCACGGGTCAGTTCGAGATTATGTCTTTCGCTGCAGCATCAAACACTCCAGTATAATGCGTCGAACAACGCCGAGTTGGTTACCATTGACTGTGTCGCGGAGGGCTGACGCATCCGTAAAAATTTGCCACGTCGTTTCGATGATGCTCCTGAAGCGTGGAGTGTACTAGACGCAGAAGACTTGCTTCAGGGTCTTTACGAAAACAACTCAATACAAAAATCCTTAATAACTTCGACGTCTTTTTCGGACACACCTGAAGCTCTAAACTTTGTGAGATCCTCTGGCGAAGCTGAGAGCAACAAGAAGCTAGCTGGTTCTGCTAAATGCCGCGCTTGCTGTTCATTGCGCCACGACACACGATGCCACTCCATTAAACTCAACGCTTTAGCCTGTTTATGGGTTAGTTCGGGTGCCATACTATCCACAATATATTGCTTCACCACAGAGTCACGGTCCAATGCCTTAAGTGTCTGTTGCAGATCCGTCATAGCTTCAATTTCTGCCTGTAAAATCGTCACTTTAGTCTCAAAGAACTGTCCAATGACAATCAACAGCGTATCTAGTCGATCCTCTTCTAAACTCTGCGATAGCTCTGACGCTTCTTCCACAAGTTCATCTCGTTTAGCAATCGCACTGATTAACATGTTTCTTACGTCGTCGTACTCAGCGCCAGCTGCTTCATCCTCGCCAAAAGCATTAGAGAAGCGGGACCGTGCCGTCTGTAAAGCACGTTTGACTTCCGGATTACTAGGCTGCACTTGATACGTCGCTTCATTCGCAGCTAATACAGTCTTCCAATGTGCCAAATCATCTGCTGCTCGAGCCACACGCTGTCGTGCCTTGTCCATTTTCTTCTCTGCTACCTGCACGTCGGATACACAGCGCTGTACCAGGTTGTAGACATCACGTGCCCATCGTTTCGACTTGCCAGGATTTTCAAGTGGCTTCGTCATATCCATGTACGCCTTGCTAGCTGCCAAGTGTTTCGCGCCCAACACCTGATTGTAAGTACGCATCTGCGTGAAAAAGGCCTGAAAACAAGACTGTTCCACCTCTTGCGGCTGTAGTGCGGGCAGGCAAGCATCACTTAAGAGTGTCTGCGCAACCATGTGCTGTGTGGAGGACGCAGCTCTGAGGTACTTGCGAAGCTGCTTGCGGACTTTGACACCGCTCTCAACACGCTCGCTGACACGAACAAACGGCACTTGATGAAAGGATGGGCCACCCGAACGTTTGTGTACTGGAGTTGGGCGCTCACCCAGCATATAAGGCGGCGCAGGGACCATCGTCGTCGTCATCAGAGCTGAAGCCGAAGGAGGAAGCGAATTTATCGAAGGATGTACTAAGACTGCGCGGACGGAACCGCCGTAAGTCCAACAGGGGCTTGGTAGGAAGCGTATACGCGAGGGCTCGCTGGACGAAGTGGACGATGCGAATAGCGCGGGGGAGACGCGAGAAGAGCGTAAATATTGTGTAAAAATTGGACCAGGCCAGTACGGATTATACAGATGATACATTCTTTTTTTAATAGTTTTTGAACCTCTATGGAGTCGTGCCATCGAATATAGTACACTTGTATGGCTTGCCAATCGAAGTCCCTCCATCGAAGTGCATTCAAATAGTTAATATATAACTGTAATCACCAAGCGCCGCTGCCATTAAAAAGTATGGTGTAAGCTTCATAAAAAGTGATGGCATCACAAAGTCTCCCTGTCTTGAGAGCAGCACTCGTCTTTTAAACAACCATTCTTCAAAAGTTAGATTAAATTTTCGACCAAAAAAAAAAAATGCCATAGTGAATGTTGCGCCAGTGATCGGGCAACATTTACTAGATATCATTCCCCCTCACCAAAACAAAGAAGAGAGAGGACCATGGTACGCAGCTCATATTGTCGCTTATAGCAGCTATTTCTGTATTAAGTGCTTTCTTAATGACTATTACAAACGTGTCTATACATGTGTATGTCTCTTCTCTCCCCATTAGTCTATCCTGTCGTATAACGGAGCGGCAATAATCGCCATGGCTGGCAAAGATTGCGTCGGCATTGCATGGTATTCTCCTAGCTTTGATTTCACAATTTATAGGCGCAACAGAAGAAGCAGCTTTAACATGCTTCATTATGATCCTGCAGTGATACGAGACTAGGTATGCAGGCGCAGACGGTGGCAATGGACTTCCAAAAGGTCTTTCGTGTGACAGACAAGACGTTCTTGGGCCTAGCGGGTCTAGCTACCGATGTGCAGTCTGTATCGCAGATGCTGAAATATAAGATTAACATGTACAAATTGGACGAGGAGCGCGATATTAAACCCAAGACGCTAAGTGCGCTACTTTCCAATATGATGTACGAAAAGCGGTTTGGACCGTGGTTCGTGGAACCCGTGATCGCTGGTTTAACAGAGGACAACAAACCTTTTCTGTCCAGTATGGACTGTTTGGGCTGCGAGATGATGACCAAAGACTTTGTTGTGGCCGGTACGATGGAGGAGGCGCTCTACGGCATGTGCGAGTCCATGTATAAACCAGATATGAAGGAAGAGGACCTCTTTGAGACGCTTTCCCAATGTCTGCTATCAGCTTGCAATCGTGACGCACTTTCTGGCTGGGGCGCCGTCGTGCACATTATCACACCTAAAGGCATCACGTCAAAGAAGCTGCTGTCGCGTCAGGATTAGGGGATCTTTGTGCATTTTTTCTAGGGTGAAATACGTGACAAACTCAAATAAAGGATGCAATTTTTTTTACCCAAATTTGTTTCTTTGGTGGTGACGATACTACAAAAAGCAAGTGGGTTTTTCACTACAATTATAAAAAAGAAGAAAAATTGGGTGGCCCGCTAATGCATACATAATCCAAAATGGAACGGAGGCAATTGGACGAGGACGCAGCGCCGACGCCCGCGCAGGCTTCTGTCAAAACGAATTTACCGTGGGGAATGGAAGACGCAGAAATGCAACCGAGCTCGTTGACGTCTCTTACAGATGACAAACTTGCGTGTTTTGCACTTGGGAATCAAAAGAAAACCAAGTTCCAGAAGGTCTGGCGATGTCATCCTGCTGCTTTCTGGCTCAATAGAATGACTATAAAAGCTTTTGTAGGATCGAGAAGATCGTGAAGCCAAAAAGCGGCAAGCGGATGAAGAAGCAGCTAAGATCTACGCAACTTTTGTGGCTTCTTTTGATAATGAAGACGAGACGAAAGGCAAAACATTCGTGAGATCTGGTGCGCATGCCGTCCAGGGCACCGGAAGGCAGAGTGAAGTAGAGTACAGACTGAAAGGAAAAGGAAAGGGTGATCCATCTGCTTTAGTAAGAAAGTGTCGGAAATGGATAAAATGCTGCACGAGATAATGCAGAAAGGAGAGGTCCAAGTGATCGACAGGCCAAAGAAACGACGAGCTATTGACGACTTTGTGGAAGAAATGAAGGAGCGAGGTCCGGTGCCAGTCTCTATGGAGGGAAGTGGTATGACGAAAGGGTCGTTTGATAATGGAGACCCAGAGACGACGAATTTGTATGTTGGAAACTTGGCACCAACTATCACGGAAGAAGTCTTAAAGGTACGCTGCAGCTGATGGTACTACTATGGTTAAAAAGAGGAGCTCATGGCGTCTGACTGATACAAGATGGAGTTTGGACGCTACGGAGAGGTTTACTCGGTCAAGATCATGTGGCCTCGATCAGAAGAAGAGCGCGTACGCAGGCGAAACTGTGGTTTTGTTAGTTTTTACGAGCGAGGTGACGCTGACGACGCCCGCATCAACCTGGATAACAAGCAGGTGCGTTTTTAAGCGAAATAGCGGGTCTTATGCTTTTTTTGAGAAATTCTTATAACCGCAGCTAGATGGTCAGCCAATGATCGTTGGATGGGGTAAAGCTGTAACAATTCCAGCTCGTGCCCACGCTCGTGGGCTATCGACTTTATCTAAAGTGCCCACGTTATCAATTAATATGACGTCTAGTAAGTTAACTCCTAGCACCGATTTTACTGAAAAGTCGGCTGTTAAAATTGAGCTCCCTAGTGATAAAGAAGCGAAGTGGCTCGTGGATCGTTTGGCTCGTTATGTGGCAACCGATGGGCTTCAGTTTGAGAATGCAGTGCGCATGCGCGAAACAAACAACAAAGCCTACAGCTTTCTTTTTGAGCCTCACTCTCCTCTTGGATTGTACTATCGATGGCGAGTCTACTCGCTTGTAATGGGAGACAATGAGTGCTCCTGGCGTGTTAAACCATTCCAAATGACATCGGGAGGCCCCATGTGGTACCCACCCAAGATGCCTTTTCGATCGCCAAATAGCTTCAAACGGAGCTCCCCTTTTCGATCATATGGACGATCTAGTCGGCAAAGCAGAAGTCGAAGCAATAGTCGGAGCAAAGCGCGAAACTCTAGCGCAAGCCCTGAAAGAATTAGCCGGCGAGGCCAAAGTAGAGGTCGTCATCGCTCCCGCAGTAGCTCAGTGAGCTCCGATGGTGATCGCAAAAAGGAGAAAAGTCGCCGGCGCCTTTGCACTTATCGTGATCAAAGTCGGAAGTGCAGTCGTCGAAGCCATTCGTGGTCGTCGGATGACTCAAGGCAACGAAAGCGTAATCTTCTCTCGCGCTCTCGTTCTCGTTCTCGTAAGAATGACCGACGGCGTGAGAGGAAGCTTCGCGAAATCAGTCAAGAACGTAGGCGCTCGGATGCCCAAATTGGAAATAGGCAAGGGCACATAGAAAAGGGCGGGCAGCTACTCACAGGGCAACAAATCGCTCGAGCTCGTGACATGGAGAAGGGGCGAGAGCGTAGTCGATTGTCAAGTGAGGACTATGACACATTGAAGGACCTACTGGAGGAATTGACACTGGAGCGAGACTCCGTGAAGAAGGTGATGGGTTTTGCCTTGGACAATTCAGAAGCCGCGGTGGATCTGGTCAATATCATCTTTACAACGTTTAAAGAGTCAACTTCGTCCGGTTTGGCTCTTGTTGGTCTGCTGTACGTGACGTCTGACATTTTGCATAATAGCTCAGCTGCTGTGAAGAATGCTTCGCTTTTCCGGACAACTTTTCAAGAGTGCTTACCTGAAATTATGGATATTTTGCGGATTGCCGTCAAAAACATGGTTGGCCGCATGTCTGCCAATGCCATGAAAGAAAGAGTGACAAATGTGCTGACGGCGTGGGAAAACTGGAGTCTTTTTCCTCCCGCGGTGCTAGTGGGCCTTCATGCTACATTTCTGCGCAGAACTGAAGAGGACGAGTACATAGCCACTCGCAGTCCGAGTTTTGGTGGTATCGCAGAACCAAATTTAGAGCGATTACGGAAAACATGCCGACAATCTGGCATAATAGCTACCGGAGGCGCTAAGGAATTAATCGCACGATTGCAATGGTTGAAGGAGTTTACTTCCCCGTCAGGGCACGCTGCTGTTACCGCTACGAAAAAGCCAGATGACCAGTCGTGCACTCAAACGAACGTCACCCACACTGATTCAAGAGCAGACACAAGCGATGCAGTATCAAGTGAACTTACCCATTTGAGCAAAGAAAGGAAAGAAGCTACGTTGTCAGAGAAGAAACTTATTGATGAAGACTTAGATGGCGACCCTATTGATGGAGAAATAATTCTCGATGAAAACCTAGTTCTTTATGACGAGCTCGGCAATGCAGCGTTAGATGGAGAACTATTGGATGGAAAAGACTGTGCTGAAAAAGAAATTGCTGAAGAGACAATCGACGGCGAGGATTTGGATGGTGCTCCCATGGACGAAGGGGATTTGGACGGGCAGCCACTCTAAGTCCATACCGCGTTAATCGCTTGTTATCAATTGTTGCACCGATAGCTTGATTAATTTGATGACGTTACAGTCAACACTGTCGAACGGCCGCTTCGGGTCGATCTTTATGCTCGTCTTTCTCGCTTAGTGTATCAGCATGTCAAACAAGTTAAGGACAATATCGGTATGTCACATACCTGTTTAATGTGTTCTCGGAAAGTTGAGTGTATTGATTGGTCTGTCTTTCAAGCAACAAAGTAAGCTCTATAGTACGAAGCTGTGTCTCGCGCTGCTGTGCATCATTGGTTAACGAAACCGTTACTATGTGCTGCGTTAGTGTAAACAAAAGTTAAAACAATAAAAAGGATATTGCATAGAATATGGAGTTGCTGCAGCTTTTGCAAGGCCTGAACATCCCCTTGATACAATCTCATTGAATGTAGCCTTTCAGCTACCTGGCACAATAATAAAGGTAATGCTGACAAGAAGTGCCCTTGAATTTCAAGCCGTATATTTTTTTACCTCAGGCACCTTGGTCCACACATGATAACGATCCGCAAGGACACTTTCCAATGTTATATCAATAGCATCCGGAGGAGAAGGAGACTGATCCTTGACATTGAAATGAGTATAGGTCTTTAACGCCATTGACGTATAATCAGTCGGCAGTAGTGCGTTCTCCAGCGACATGGAGGGGTGATACTCTGTGATGCCTTCGTCCCTCATAACTAGACTTGCTTGTTTTGTGAAACTCCTGATTATTGATGTTCCAAAGAAATTCTACTGAGCAAAATCACAAATCAGAGAGTATACATTTTGGTAGGTCGATGAAAACAAGGATCAGGGCACGCCTACTTATAGACGTTTTCTCTAATTGTGTGCGTGGCAACGTGCAGGATGTACTCTGCGGTGTGCATTATTTTGAAGTAGATGCTTTATCAAGATGATTTTTAGACTTATATAGCAATACGCCAACGTAAGAGGTGCCTGCAAATGGCAATTCGAGAACTGATTACATGCACATGACTTTTGCTCGCATCAGCCATAAGAATTTGCAGCGTCTCACGCAGCAATGCATTGGCGCCACCATAAGGTTGCTGCGGAATATCCAGAGTACAAGGAATTGTGTACATATGTGATTAAGCTACAGGAAAAACCCATATTTGGCAGCTAGCATTACTACAATTGGGGGAATAACCCTGGTACGCGTAAGAGCGCCACGTATTACATGAAGGGGGTGCAATATCGTATGTTGAAGCATTATTTTTCAGTCTGCCGCAGAGGCGGGGTAATTCGTGGCATGTGAAGCATTGATGGATTACGCTACCTACACTTTTTTCGCACGGGCATTGACAGTCAAAACGTGGTAATAAATCCGCCAAACAGTCACAGAACGTAACACATAGAGCTGTGGTTGAGAATATGTTGCCTCTCGCTATTACCTGGTCAGGAGATGACCACTGCTCGTTGCAAGTCAATGAGCTAAACAAGCAATTTCTTTCATATTTTATCAAATTTAGTTTTCTCGGTACTTTATCAATGAAAGCGTACATCCTACTGTAAAAATTCCACTAGAACCCAAAAAGATGCTGCTATAACACTACTTTATAAAGATCTGTCGTTAGCGTCCTCGACAACCAGTGCTGCCAGCACAACTTGCTTATCGGTCACTTAGGCGTCGTCTGGTCTGCCTTCGTAGACCAGACCGTAACAATCATCGCTCTGGGTGTAATAGGGCATTCTTTAGCGTCGATTCGATACTTGACTGACACTTGAGAAAACCCTAAAAAAAACTGTTCAGGCTTCCCTAAATTGAGCTATGCGTACAATAGGATGTACATGACTCTGCTGAGCGGAATTAGACAGATGGCACTCATGGCATTGCATTTCTATTGGAGCCAAGGCTCGTACTTTTTTGATCAAGCAGGGGCGTATAATATTGACTCTTTGGCTAGTCACTAACTCTAATTTGCTTCAGCTGTTCTTGAAGAGCATCAATTTAGCATTTTTTGTTTGACCCTAATCACTAACTGGCGCGCAAAAAAAATTGACGTGGGAGAGTCTACCAAGTCTTAACTCGTAACATAGCCTCGGACGTGCGTAGGTGCAACAAATTGTTTATTAGTGCTGGCTCCACCTTAAATGCTGCCAAGCTCTCAGGCTCTAAGTGTCTATGAGGTGTCAGGCACACACCCATCACATGGACCCAGTGAGGCTACCGGTGACCAGCGTTTTCCTAGCTCTGAGGGCGTAATTTCTACCAGCGACCCTTAAAGCCCTCAGTTGATAGAAAGCTTTGATCAGCGACCCTCTTCCGGATATGCACGTATCCACCTCATTACTTGCCTCAGCAGAGGCAGCAGGTGTTCTCTGCTCACTTACCCACACCAAGTCAGCGAGGTCACGAACACAAGTACATTAGGTCTCATCGAGACGTACAGACTTTCCTTCACGGCGATCTGCATGACCGAGATCGTTTGTGGCTGTACTCCTCTCGAAGAGCAATCAGATGTCTTCTTCATCGCCGTTGCCCGCACTTACAACATTAAAAGTTTATCTTTAGACAACAGTCACCTTTACTTGTTCGGGGTAATATTTAAGTCCGTCCAATATCTTTATTCATGAAAATGTTCATCAAGCTCGCACCTGCCTTGCTTTTAGGTAAGGATACGAGATCGCTTTTTAATTTAATATCCAAGAGAAGAAACATTGCATCTGAAGGCACGATATACTCGTTGGTTCCAAAGATTGCTGTTCGGCTTTTACCATATGAGAGAGTGGAAAACCTGTAAGATTCGGTTGCTTTAGTTGTCATCTCAACAACCTTATTTCGGGAGGGAAACATCTAATTTGTTTAAGGGCAAATCTGTAAGCTTTACTGACATTACCCGCGACCTCTGGGACCACCGAAGTCTGTGCTACCTTGGACCTGAGCTTAAATTTGCTTGTAGCGCTCGAGCGCCGTACCGCATTTAAGCTGCTTGGTAGGAGGTAGGGCTACAAATGCACTTTAAGCAGCAAAAAGCACACGTCCGACAGACACACGAAGGTGATTCGGTTATTTTTGAATCTTTGAGAGGATTCGGGTAGACAATCTACTTGTATAAGCATAGCATTGACTTGTAAATGCAATAGATAGTATGAGGTCACGAAACACCTCGCACACAGGAGGCGGACAGGAAGATATACGATCTTCCGATGAGCGACTTTTCACAACCTTTGGTCTTTAAAGGATGAAGGCTATTAGATTTTCCTGCATAGAATACACACCGTGTTGGACTATTTTATATGTATTTAAAGTATGATCACAGTACACGGAATTCTATGGATCTGGAGTGAAGCAAGTCGTAAGCTGTAGCCAGCTGCTTGGTAAGCCAATGGAGCTGGAAACGTACAAGTGGGATAGCAGTCCTATAAGTTTGAGCTGTTTGATATTTTCTTTGCACATTTACTCAAATATTTTCAGTTGCAGTGCCATTTTCTGGCGTGTAAGTCTTGTTTTTTGTGTGAAGTCTAATCTAGCAGTTTGCGAACGCGTTTGGTTAAAACATGGCCAATTTTTGAGTGTACTTTGCCAATGTTAAACCATCAAAGCGCGCAGTCCCAGGCTTGAACCGCTAAACCCCTGCACCATTTATTTGCCTTATCCTACTTTTTGCAAACCAAAAAGTTGCCACTTGATTTGATGTAACAATCAATTAATTTCTTGAAAAAACGAGTTTATTTCTGAAGAGAGACGTAAATTTAATCTTGCTGATTGAAGTATTAGTTGAAGTGATTGTGCTGCAACATATCGCGCATCAGACTCATTAGCTTGTCCATCATAAACCTCTGTCTATCTTTCGTGACTAGATAGTACCCAAAATAGGTACGATGATGTTGGCGGCATGCATGTCGGACGAACTGTGACAGGATTGCCATTTAACAGTCGTGGATTTGGAGCACTACCACCCCGTTTTGATGCGAAAAATTAATGTGTACAACGCGGCACTACAAAAAACTATCAAAAAAGGTTCGCTTAAGTTCTTTGACCAGTTAGCACATGGCCTGTGGCGCACAATTTACGTCTTAAACATATCTCGCAGTCAGATTTTTAGCTTAACAGTGTTCGACACTATCAAAGACGAAGAGCTTTACATCTAGATCCGCCGATATAGCAAATCTAGTTTTTGTCACTCAGAGGCCAAAGCCAATGTCACGTTGGTTTGCTTGTGGAGCCTCAGCATATGGCTATTATCTTCAGCAATAGAATGTCGAGCAAAATTGTTCGATGCACCGGAGTTGACGAGGACAGATCGTGGCTCACTAAAAGCTTTCAAGGCTGCCTCAACAACCAACAAGCCAAGTTTGCAAGTACGATCTTTGCCCAAAGTCAGAATCTAGTCCGAACGATTGTCCATTCATGACGATCGACAAGCCCAAATTTCTTCCGGAAACGTTATTCCATGCCTACCCTTTTTTGCGATCGGACCACTAGATGGTCGTGACATTTAAGCCCGCCAAACCTTTGAGCACTTGGTGCAAGGAGCACATTAGCCGTAAATGGTAAGTATTACTGCAGATGAAGCATCGATGAATGTCAAATTTTGACCCGCAGCTCGAAAACCTACTTCTCCATATCGTCATTATCAGGATTCATGGAGAACGGACCACCCAAAGATCTCTGGTTTTGTAAGTCTTCTCCCATATGCAGTCTGGAAGGTAAACGTGGCACTTTCATAACTTCCTCAAAAACTAAGAGTCTTGGAGCACCTCCATTCAAACTATGCTTGTATTTCGTTGATTTAACCACTACTACGTCCTCTAGAAAAGGCTAGCTGGCCGTCCCTTTTGTTAACCCTGGACAGAGTCTCTCGACTTTCTCCTACCCTGGTGGATTACAGAAAACGTAACCGCATACAATGCATGGCGTAAAAAAGGCTTGCATCAACTGACACTTCAATTCATTAGTACCGGCTTTGAATATTTATTGAGGGTAAGTGCCCGTTGCGCGCTCTCAAATCGATTTTTGTAATGACCGAAATTAATTTATAACGATCCGTCCGCGACAGTGCGGACATGCTGATATTTGATCCTGTCTATCACCAAGCAGAAAATTACTATTTCTTATCCTTTAAAAATTCGCCAAGCTTACCGTGAGCGGCTTTGGTATGGGAAAGGCTTTCGTTTGGTGCATCGGCTTCACCAAATCAGATCACTCCGTTTTCTTGGTTGAGGAAACTGCAACTAAGAAAGTTTATACGTGTGAGTACCTCTGGATGTGCGCTGATCGTACTGGTTTTGTACAACCACAAGTTGAACCCCTCGGATCCGAGCTAAACTACCAGATTATTGGCATACTTTGCATGCCCTAAGGCAAGTGAGCGTACTGTCCCCTCTACACAGAGAAGCAGTCTCAAAGACTTAATTGTAGATTGACTACAAAGCCATCAAATGCATCGGAGCTGCCGTAGCTGCTTGTCTAAAGGAAGCTTAAGCTCAGGTCTTTCTAGTCTTAAAATTAATACAAGTCGCTGTTTGAATCTAAGAAGTAGTAATATTTTACACTCGAGACTTAATGTATTTCTTTGACTTTCGGTCGCGAACTAAACTTTGATCAAGAATAGCGGCTAAAGCCTGTGTGGACCAGGGTCAAAACCTTCAGGCAATACCTTACAAAGCAGAATGTGCTTAGTAGTGTTCATTTGACCATGTGCTGCTTTTCTGAAAGCTCCTTAAAAGTCTTCTTATCAATGTCCAAAGCACCACGTGACTTAGATCACACAGCCTGACACGCTTACGCCTGTTATACTAATGCCGACCCCCATGGAACCCCGCGTTGTCTCTCGAGCAATCACAGCCGTATCTTCAAATTCAATTTGCTGTGACTGTTTGTACTCTTACGCCTCAACAAGACTTGGCGTTGGCGCATCAGGCACAAGCCCGATCAAATGGGCATAAAGTGTGTGTTTTCAGTAAAAGCACTGGCCTTGGGCAAGCACGCGGTACTTGACGCGCATGTGTGACTCAGGTTAGTGCGGCGTTTGAGGATTTTATATAAAGACTACTCATTTTAATGGGACGAGTGCAGGCTCACTAGCTGGCTCAGACTTCGTTGAGGGAAGCACTCAGTCTCTTGTTTTTTTTATATCGAGACGGGTGAGTCGTAGTCAAACCATATTGCTCACTTTGAGCAGAGAGTGACCAACATGCGTAGTGTAAATTTTATTTGACGACACAGCCCTTTCAAAACGAGATATTGTCCTCCGACGGTGAACTAGATGCGAGCGATAATGACGGCAAACGACCTGGGTCTGTGCTTAAAAAAGCTTTTACGGCTCACCTAGTTTGCTGCGCGGGCTTTCAAGAAGTGATACAAGTCACAGATAGGTTGTCTGATTGACGACAGTTCTCCACCATTGTTTTAACTCGCAGGGACAAAAGTGGTTATAAATGTTAAAACAATTGTAACGGGGTCACACTATGGTCATGTTATCTGACATAATTCACGCGGTGTATCGAACACCTATGATTAGGCAGAACTTAGTATCGAGAAACTTATAGAAAATCATCACATTGGGAGGCACGAAGAGCTTTGTTTACATATCCTTCAAAAACTTGGACCGATATACTTTAGATTATATTCAAAATCACAAAAGTTACATTGGATTTTGATTTCGAGACTTATATATGTTTTTTTAAATAGGCGATTTGTATAAACTAAGTTCCGCAGAAATTAATTTTCTTATAATGAACAATCCGCCCGACGAGCAGACCAAGTCGCTGGCCAATTTTTTTTTGTGGTGGAAAATATGCCCGGTTGCTAGACCAGCCATAGCACTTTTGCCTTAGACCAAATCTTTTCTAGCAGCTTTGTCAGTCGATCTGATCGACATTTGTCAATAGCTGATCTTTTCACATAGTGTCGAGCTTGTCACTTAATCGCTCACCGCCAATCAACTCAGCGTCGGTAATTATTATGTTTTATAGCGTCACTGCTGCGTTGTAGTACCCTCTACAACTTGGAAATGTACAACCTATCATATGGCATATTTTGCGCGACAATATTCTGGCATCAATGCATATGCTAAAAGCCAACAACGTCGTATTTGGTCGACGCCTGCTCGCGTGTCCCGCGCGGCTTCTGTCCATTTTAGTCAGATCAGGTCGTCTAGAAGGCGCCCCTTTAGCTTCGAGTAAAGACTCACAGTTTGAAGTTGAGCCAGGACTCTTCCAGTTGCCAAACTTGCATGCTCCATCTGACTTTTCAAGACTTACCTCGGATGTGAAGTTGCAGTGTCATCAATTACGACAAAAGGTCCATAACGAGTCAATTTGGCAAGAATATGGTAATTAAATTACGCTTGCTACTATTGTAGCTAGCAGGGCCGATTTCGGGACTGCAGACGTTGCGCACTTTGGACGACATATCCAATGCCATTTGCTCAGTCATCGACGCTGCCGAGCTCTGTCGAAATGTACATCCCAATGAGTAAGCTACATCGTGATTTTATTAGCGAAACCGAAGTAAAAGACTATATGTCAATTGTATGCTTACAGGAGCTTTCGGCAAGCGGCGAGCGAGTGTTTTACTGAGCTGTCGGATTTTATTCAGAATTTGAATGCCGATGTGAGTTTATACCGTTCTCTGAAGTCGGTATTGGAAAATACAAGTGAAATGAGAAGCTTAACATCCGAACAGCGACGGATGGGGATTCTTTTGCGTCAGGAGTTCGAACGCGACGGCATCCATCTATCACGATCAGATCGCCAACGGGTGATATCATTGCAGAACGATATCACACGGCTGAGTATGGAGTTTCAGTCAACAATGTTTAGTGCTAGAGACTACGTCGATGTACCGGCAAAGTATATTCGCGGTTTGCCTCACAGCGTCACGTCTGTGTGCGAGCGCAATTGGATAAATCCCAATTCGTTGCGAATTCCCACGGATATGCACGTCATGAACGCAATTTTAAAGTGGGTCAGTTGTCCTGATATTCGACGTAAAATGTACATTGCCGCCAATTCCTGTGCGAAAGACAATCTCCCAATTCTAGATAAATTACGAGCAAAACGGCACGAACTGGCTCAGCTATTAGGCTTTCCAACCTACGCGCACCTTGCCACAAGGTTTGTCGCAATCAATATTGAATCTAGTGAGCTAATTAACATACTATTTTTTGGATATAGTAACCGTATGACTGGATCTCCAGAGGCTGTCGAAAACTTCATCAAGGACATTGCCAAGCAACTCATGTCGAAGGTTTTTTAGTGTTTTGGCCATTTTAATTGACTTTGTCATGTGACTTAGTTTTTTGCTGTCAGGCGAAAGTCGAACAACAACTTTTGTTAAACGCAAAGCAAAAGCATGAAGGCAAATTCGCTAAACAGTTGTACATGTGGGATGTTCCGTACTACACGGGCATGCTCAAAGCGCAAAAGTATAAAATTGACTCACGCGTTATCTCTGCATATTTTTCACTCGAAAATTGTGTAAAGGGGTTGCAATTGCTATGCTCGGCATTGTTTGGTTTAGAGCTAAAGCAAACCTCGATGCTTAACGCGAGCGAAAGTTGGCATAAGGACGTTGTGAAACTTGCTTTAATTCGAAAAGGTGAAACTTTGGGATTTATCTACTTTGATCTGTACCCAAGACCGAACAAGTTTAACCACGCAGCGCACTTCACAATTCGGTGTGGCAAACGCTTGACCGAGACAACGTACCAGAAACCAATCGTGGCCCTTGTCTGTAACTTTACTAAGCCGGCGCCGGACAGTCCGTCGTTGCTGACGCATGCAGAACTCGAGACGCTCTTCCATGAATTTGGACATGCCATGCATTCCCTGCTAAGTCGCACAGAGTTCCAGCACCTTTCGGGTACACGTGCGACACTGGATTTTGTAGAGACTCCGTCGCACTTGTTTGAGTACTTTGCATGGGATCATCAAGTGGTGAGTGAGTTTGCTCGTCACTACCAAACGGACGCGCCGTTGCCTGCTGCAATGATGCAAGGGCTGCGAGCCTCCAAGAAAATGTTTGCAGCAATGGATACCCAAACGCAGTGTTTGTACTCAATGCTAGATCTTCAGCTCTTTGGACAGTACCCTTTGCCGTGCAAACCTCCTACAACCACACAGATGTTGCTCGAGCTACAAAACTCGAGCACGCTAGTGCCTCATGTGAGTGGAACATATTGGCATACGCGCTTTGGACATCTCATTGGCTACGGAGCTGGATACTACAGCTATCTGTACGCACGTGTGTTTGCTGCAGATATATGGCATACCATCTTTGTTGGCTCAAGAAGTCCGCTGAATCGCGAAGCAGGTGAACGATTGTACCAGAAGCTGATGTTTCATGGCGGAGCTAAAGATTCCAACGATATTTTGGTCGATATGCTCGGTCGAAAGCCTTCTCCAGCGAATTATCTGCACGAACTGGACGTATAGTTTCTTAAACACATTGACGATAAAAAAGTTAAGTAGTGATAAAAGAATAGATTTCTTGCGATAGCTCCTTTCAAAGATAACTATGCTTATATAATAGCTGGTGCTCTCAGTGGACTTTATCCAGCAAGAAGTGAGTGAGAGCTTTGAATTCACATAAAGCGTAGGGATCTTTGCATAAAATGACTCCTTCGATCGGCAGTATGTCCATCTGTCATGCCTCAAATTTCTTTAGTCTATTGCACGACACAACAAACCGCACACGGAGCGCCATCCTTGTCATTATTGTCTGCATTTGAATTCTCTAGATCCCCACGATGCTTCCTGGTCATTGGACTGATAGGAGAGCTTGCTGGCGCAGTGTTAAGTTGGTCGGTAGATACAGTCAAAATATTGCCCGTTTTCTGCTTGGTCACGTCTGAAGACTTTTGCGTCACAAGACCTCCAGCCTGACGCCATAGCAATGCGTCTACCCAGAATGCAGCCTCGTCATGAGAACGGGCTTTAATGGTGTATACGCGCTCGTTTAGCTCAATAGTAAAAAGACCAGGCCCATCTGTTCAACCAATACTCCAGCAAATTCAATCATAATTAAATAAGAGCTAAGATTATCCCACCGACGTGATCTTCCTGAAGTAAGGTGATGGCGCCCACTTGAGGTAAATTCAGTGCTGCTAGCAGCTTTTGTCCTTGTTTCTAAGCCAACAAATAAGTTTGAGTACAATATGCTACAAGGGAGCACTAGAACCGGCACCTTGTAGTACGTGAGAAAACATCCATTGGTTTCGAACCACCGCTTCTGCCACTTGCCCTCACGCGTCTTTTTAAATAGGTAGCCTGCAAAAATGGTGAGAAAACCGCTATTTAGTCCTCTTCATTGTCTTTACTTGAGACGGGTCGGACCGCACCTCGGATCTCTTCCACTCGAAAATCGGCCGTGCCCGAGCTGCTGGCTTTGCTGGAAGGCGACGAGATCAATAGCTTGGCGTCCATGCGATCCGCCATTGCGTTTCTTCTCGAGCGAGGTGCGATTGGCTACTGATATAGGGACGGCGTCAAATAGTGTCACTGATGAGATAATTTTGCTTTGGTAGGGGTAGGAGGGGTAGGCTACATGCCTTTAATATCTACCTGAGTGAATATGTTGGTGTGTAGCACTGAAGCAAAGTGGTAGGGGAACAATAAACGCTACTGTAAAAGCTAACGTTTACGGCAAGCAGGCCTGTTATAACTAGCAGACTGGCCATTTGATAATCTCAGCTGTAGCATCTCCGCCATAATTAGTGTGAGATTAAATGGCGGTTCCACTACATTTCGTCCGTGGCGTGTGCATTTAATGTTTTGGTGAAGCGCGATTCTTGACGTTTCTCAAGCTTATTTGTGAAGGAATTAGTGTGGGTACCTCCCTATAATTGATTTTACGATGCTCGAGAGAAAACACGATAGCCCCTAACAGAGTTTTGCCAATAACTAATAGATGCTATTCAAATTTCACAGTTGAACAGCGTTAATCGAAAAGTCAACAGTCATAGCGCACTTGAATTTGAGAGCCTGCCAATTTTTATAGTATTCTTTCAAGAATTGCGTGTTGTTATATCGGCAGCGAGTGGAAAATGTACTACAGAGATAGCAGTTTTCGCAAAAGTGGAAAGAATGCAAGCTCAAGAAAGATGGGTCGATGGTCGCGTCTTTTGGGGTGGGCAAAAAGTATGGTCGCTGTGGCGCCAAATGTACTGCGCAAATGAAGACCGAGAACATATTTTCTAGCAGAAGAATCTTAGGAAAATACAGCTTCAACTCCAGCGCCTTTGCTTTCGCGAATTTTGCGTTAGCAAGCGCATTCTGATCTTGCCGTTCAAGCGAAATGTCCACACCAGTTACGCGTTTCTTCTTAGTGAGCGACATTCCGGTCTCGATCCCTGAAAAAGCCTCGTCTTGCTCGACAACATTGCTCTTGCCCACTCTCTTTGTGTTCGCATGTGCGAATTCAATCGACAGGGCTGTGCTACGGTCGACAATCAATTTTGGTATTAAGCTCAACTCTATACAGCATCACCCTCAATATAAATTCAGACTTTAAAATTTGGCAATTCATGACGGCTTTGGCCTCAATTTACTCAGATCACAACCTTAAATCTCGCAATAATAATATATACAGTCAATAAAGGTTTAAACTTCCGACTGTTTTTTATATTTAGCACTTACAAGGGACAGCAGAGAAAAAGTTCGCAATAATGTGCCTCTCTATGCTTGGCTGCGATAAGATATGATAGACCATTGAGAAAGAAGTGAGACATGCTTTAGTTGCGATAGTTGTCATGATTCATGCGCTAATATAGCAAGAATCGGAGCTCTGAAATTCACGAGCATCCGTTTCGTCTGATCTGAGCTTGTATTAAAAATTTGTCTTTGCTCGGGGTGAGAACGATTTCGGTTTAGACTTCTGGCAAAGCCTCGTCTTTGCTTGGCAACATAGCTCTAGCAGTTCTTTTTTACGATCGCAAGTGCGAATTGTGAATAAGACTGTCTTCTGCCGTCGACTGTCATTTTCGTTTTGCCGCTTGACTCATTAGTGGTTCAATGTCAATACGAGTTAGACTTTGGTTTTCGGCATCCTCATGAAGGCTTTTATCCACCCCGATTAAATTACCATTATAATCCTCGTAAGGATTATTTGACAGTCTACCCCGATTTGAAAATTCAAAAAAATCTTCACATTTAGCAATAGCAGGCGAGTATAGAAGAATAACCAGCTATACCATGCCGGTCCATGCCGGCAACTAGATGCTTTGTTGCAATAACCCATAGAGGTCCTTGCACAAAGTGTGAATCACACTATGTTGTGGCAGCTGTCGCTATCCGTGCGTTGATTGTTCAAACAATGCAATGCTCTCAATATTGCTAATATCGGTTACGTCTTAGCTGTACTCGAAATTTGGTCATTATAGTTTTGTCATAAACGACACTTGAAATCTTGCTTTTAAGACTACTGGTAAAGCCTCATCTGTTTTCAGCACCACTGCACTAAAAGACATTCCTTGCGTTCGCATATGCGGAGTCTTGACGGAAAGGGCTCTTTACGGTCGACTGTTGATTTTGGTGTGTAGCTTGACTCAGTAGTGCATCACTGGTAAAATAAAGTCCGACTTTATTTTTGCAATCTCATGGCACCTTTGGTCTACTAATTCAATTACTGTGTCATCTCAGTGCTCAGGATAATCATGTTTACAGTCCGAACTGTATTACAAGTCATCGTACTTAGCTAAAGCAGGCGACAACAGCAAATAGCCTACAGCCAGACCGCCACCATTTGACTTATGGTCGGTAAGCTTTGGCCCTCTTTCTGGATATTATTATGTAAGCTGCGTATGTAAGTCAACTTGCTTTTTATTTCCAATAACTACCTGTCAAAAGGTCACAGTGGGGCTTGTTTCGAGGAGGTAAGCAAGAACACCGCTCACTCTTACAGGCGTATGAGTTCACTTTCTCTTAAAAGCTGTTTAATCTTTTGCTTTGATTTCAACCTACTCGTTTTTTTTTAATTATAAATTAATATTGTTTATAGATTTAACTTTGTAATTTTATTTTGAAGTGAAAAAATAATCAGGTATTAAAAAAGAGCATTTGGAAATAAGAAAAAGTCGCTGTTAATACTTAAAATGCCGATTGTTTTTGATTGAAGGACTCAAATTTTTTAGTGGTGGTTCAAATTTGTCTCTAGCTTTTTTGAAACGGTATCGAAGTCCAATTTGTTCCAAGAGCTACTTCTAATAAAAAATCTTTCAAATAGAATAAGTGTCAGTAAAAGTTCAACATCAACCATCTGATTGTTAGACGGGCTGAAATTCTTATTTACTTTCTTTATAATTATAGAAGTTACAGGTGATACTTTTTTCACGTTCTTCAAAACTTCCGTGTCATAGCCCCTACTAGACCAACAAACTATAGCCATAACCGGATTTGACCTAAACTTTTAGGGTACTGACGACGAGAAATTTTTCAAATACGATATAACCCGCACATTAATTCATCTCTTAGCTATTCGTTGTCATACTTTAGCTCTCTTTTCAATCTCTGGCATACTTTCTAGAGTCTTTTCGTAACAAGCACGTTTATTGTTTGTCGAAAGTCAGGTTGATCGCCACTTGCAATTTTGCTTGACTCCAACGAAGTCTACCCTTGGACTTGGCCTTGCGATGACCGTCGAGGTCCGCGGTGTGTGAAGAAAGATGAGAATATAACTTGATGCGGTAAATACCACGCACACGATAAAGCCAGGATTTCTTGGCCGTCTCCGACCAGAGACTGTATTGGTATCCATCTATCATGGCCATTGAGGAAACGAACATGGTAACATCGTCCGCGCTGGGTTCATCTTGGTGATTAAGGACAGATACTGCTCGGAAGTCATGCTGTCGATACCATTTCGATCGCGAGTGGTTTTAGGCTGGCCTTTGTGGTACGCAGCCAATTGGAAGGACTCTGGTCTTTGACCACTTTAAAGACCAGGGCCCTTCCCTCTTTTCTAGAGTTAGGGTTTGGGGTTTAGGGTGGTGTCTACCGAGGCAGACATAGTTTGCCTTCCCTTTGAAAACAATGTATGTATGTGTAACACGTATTTCAAAGGAAATTCAAATGTGAACTTAACCTTTCGGCTGGGAGGCCTTCATCAGTGAGAAATACCCACGTGTAATTACGGTTATTATCAGCCACTCATTTTTTAAGCGGGCTTGAAATAAACGCTTAAATCACATACAATTTAAACGTCATACCGTAAATCAGATTCCTGGGAAAATTTGACGCAGAATGATATTTTTCTCGAAATTTCTGAGATAAAAATCATTAAGTACCAATAAGAAGTACAAAAGTAACAAACTTCTGTATCGACCAAATCGACACAATTTCGTCACAATTGACCAAATATGGGTTCAAAGAACCAAATTTGGACAGGACTAATGTGTCACAAATGAGTAACAAATTTGATACCAAATCACAATTTTGGTTGCAAATGACTTTATTTGTTACCAAAAAAGGAGAGTGAAGGTCACTCGGAATGATGGTCATTATATAAGATTCCAGGGTGTGACACTATGAAAGAGTGACAGTGAATAATTTTTAGGGTTTAGGGTTTAGGGTTTAGGGTTTAGGGTTTAGGGTTTAGGGTTTAGGGTTTAGGGTTTAGGGTTTAGGGTTTAGGGTTTAGGGTTTAGGGTTTAGGGTGGAGTCTACCGAGGCAGACATAGTTCACCTTCCCTTTGAAAACCAATGTATGTTTACACACGTATCTCAAAGGAAATTCAAATGTGAACTTAACCTTTCGGCTGGGAGGCCTTCATCAGTGAGAAATACCCACGTGTAATTACGATTATTATCAGCCACTCATTTTTTAAGCGGGCTTGAAATAAACGCTTAAATCACATACAATTTAAACGTCATACCGTAAATCAGATTCCTGGGAAAATTTGACGCAGAATGATATTTTTCTCGAAATTTCTGAGATAAAAATCATTAAGTACCAATAAGAAGTACAAAAGTAACAAACTTCTGTATCGACCAAATCGACACAATTTCGTCACAATTAACCAAATATGGGGTCAAAGAACCAAATTTGGACAGGACTAATGTGTCACAAATGAGTAACAAATTTAATACCAAATCACAATTTTGGTTGCAAATGACTATATTTGTTACCAAAAAAGGAGAGTGAAGGTCACTCGGAATGATGGTCATTATATAAGATTCCAGGGTGTGACACTATGAAAGAGTGACAGTGAATAATTTTTAGAGGTAATGGGTTTAGGGTTTAGGCCCGGTATAGATACCCGGGCCCGAAGTCACTGTCTCAAAATAGTGTCATAGTAAAGTAATCGTCAATAATATTAATAATATCGTTTGTTAATAAAATTTTGTATTAATAATATTTTATATTAATAACTTTTTTTATTAATAATATCTTTAATATTATTTTTGAAGTCCAGAAATTACGAATTGTACGTGAGGGTCCACGGGCAGGTATAGGTACAAGACGATATCACTGTATTTAAATATACACTGACGGTAACTTCCCATTACGGGTAAGTAAAACCTAGGTAATTATTCGATGGGCTCCTAAAAAGTGCTACCGAACCTATGATCTAAAGTATTGGTCTTCCTGCCCGGGATCAATATTTTAGTGAGGTCCAGCGCGGTCCGGGATTGGGAATCGGTAGATATTACGCCAGTGTGGTACGCTATCTTTACGATACGGGTCGTACATTGGTCGATAATATGGGGTAAAACCCAATTTTATCGACCACTTGCGACCTAGCTGCACAGAGTGATATCACCGATTCATTCTTTTAACTAGTTTATATTTTATGGTAAAGTTCTTTAGCGTTAGGCTTAAAAGTACTTGGTATTTTAGCTCGTACCAAAATATTGCCAAGATTTGGTGGTCGCTTATAACAAATAAGTAACCGACCTAGTTTTTTCTTAATAGTTAAAAGACGTAATTGACGAAAATTTAAGAAGTGTTTTAAAGATGCACGACAGGGACCATTAGGATTATAAGTAATCTTAAAAGGTAAAATTCTGTTGTTGTCATTAGAAACACTTTGTGAACATTTACATTTATTATAAGCTTTCTCAAACTGAAGTTTGAGAAATTTAGCAGGGAATCCACGAGTACGCAATCTAGCATACAAAAGCCGAATGATCGTTAAAAAGTCATGGCGTCGTGAATTTTGACTAAAATAAGTGCGGATTAAACCGGTTATAAGCCCCGAAAATGTACCAGGCGGGTGGGCGCTGGATGGGGTAGGATATAAATATAGATTTAACGCTTTTTGAAATGTTCTGGTGTGTATGATGTTATCAGAGATCGTAAGGGTGAGATCTAAGAAATCTACCGTAAGTGGTAATGTAGTCATATCAATATCAGTGATACGACTGGTCGGTGACCAAGCGACACCGGGAAAGGTACGGTACATCATTGCAATAAAGCGGTTAAAATACCACGGTTGATCTGGATTAAATCGAAAAATGTGGAAAACATCGTCTATATAGCGAGTATAAAACACTAATTCGGATTTAAACATTGGGAATATTACGTTAAGTTCATAATATCCCAGGTAAAGGTTCGCATAACTGGGTGCGACGGGTGTACCCATAGCTGCACCATGAGTTTGGCGCCAAAAAGTATCACCAAATTCAAACCAATTATGAGTCATGAGGAGTTTTAACCCTTCAAGAATGATATCGCGGTATTTATCGTCGCGGAGCCACCAAGAGATGGCTAATAAACCTTTATCGTTTGGTATGGAAGTATAAAGTGTTTGGGCATCCCAAGACACAAGAAAACAGCCAGTAGGCAACGTTAAAGATTTTAATTGACTGAGTAACTCTTTAGAGCTGGTTAATATATGGCTACACCGTTTAATATAAGGTTGTAACATAAAGTCTAACCATTTGGAAAGTCCGTGAAACGGCGAGTTAACAGAGGAAACAATGGGGCGGAGACCCATTGGAGATTTATGGATTTTTGGCATGCCATAAAATCTAGCGGGTACAGTTGTATCCAAATTATAAGTGACGATCTTAAGATCGCGTATTAATTCTGGAAAGCGTTTCACTGCTCGAGAATGCCAATTAGTAATCATTCTACGAAGACCGCGGATAGGTAATGATGTGGCATAAGAATACACATCATTTGATTTAAGATGGAGAAGACACCATCTTATATATTGTTCAGTGTTCATGACAGCAGGACCGAGGTTTTTATCTGTCGCCATAAATTTAAACGATTTATTATTCCGAAGGTCCGAAATAAGCTTACGTTGTTGAAAATTAAGATTTTTACGTTTACGAAACTTAAAGATCTTAATGCTTTCTACCAATTTTTCTTTTGTATTAAGTAAAAACTGTGAAAATAATTTATCCGAGAGTTCTGGTGGTTGCCAGGATGGATTGGGTACATAAATTTGTTTATTATATGTACCGCTGCTTTTAAACAAAGTATTGATTTTAATACTGCGGATAAGCTGGTCAATAGATGTCTGATATTCACAATAGGGGCGTTTAGCCGGTGAAGGTGTAGGACAGAATTTTAGATTTAAACCTAAAAGTTGAGTAAGGCCGTTTGGTAGGCTCATACTAGAAGTAAGGTCATGAAATGCTAAATTTGTCGTACGAACATTAAATGTGAAAATTGGACGATCACCAAAGAGACGTAATACGTTCGATTTAGTGGAAGACTTAAGCTTTATTAGTTGATTTTTATCTACTAATTGTGTCCGCGCTTTGAGTGCTTGTTTAGCTTGGCGTTTCTGTTTCCGAAAGAAACGGCGCCGTGCTTGCGCTTGTTTGGCCCAGTGCGAACGACGCTGGCGCCGGACGCGGGTTTTTTGCTGGGTTTTGGGACTTTCGACCCAGCCTGCGGTTTTTTGGCTGTTTGCCATTGTTCCGCTTGGGTTGATTGGGACTTTTAGAAAGACCTCGAATCATAGTCTCAAGTTTTTTGAACTTGTCATTAGCCACTTGATGAACCAAATTTTTGATTTTGGTTTCATCAGGAAGACCCATTTCGGTGTCTTCAGCCACAGCCCTTTTAGCCGCTAAGGCTTGGGCTTTAATGGTTTTGAGTGCCATGCGATCATTTAGACCGTCAAGGTATTCAGACCACTTATCGTGATATTTCTGATAGGCCAACTCTATCAGATAGGGAAAATGGAACTCGCCGGTATACCGACCGCAGAACTTAGTTTCCCTCCCAAGAACGATTGCTCGTGATAATGGGAAAGTTGGGTATGACGCATTTTGTTGTGCATCAAATAGAAGACATATCGAGTTTAAAACTTCGGTGTCTAAATTCCCAAACATAATATTGAGAGTTTTGAGTTCCTCACGTTGCACATGTAAAGCGATTTGAGTCGCCTTTTTCATGTACGTCGTTTTGATTTGCTCAAAATACTCACTCTGAATTTTTACAAAATCAGAGTCCATTTCTCGCAAGTTGTCAGAAAATGACATTTCATGCGAGATTTGGAGAGACTTGGGACAAGTACCGTTGGTATCATGTTCCACTAATGTCTCAATAGCCTTTCTCTTGGACTTAATACGTCCGTTGAGAGTGACTTTCTTCCGAAAGGAGGCATTGATGTGCTCATCCAGGAAGGTTGGCAGCGCAATCAACGGAGGGTTCAAAGGCCTCACCGGATCGCAGCTTGAATCAACGGGAAGTTGATTAGGGTTTAGGGTGGAGTCTACCGAGGCAGACATAGTTCACCTTCCCTTTGAAAACCAATGTATGTTTACACACGTATCTCAAAGGAAATTCAAATGTGAACTTAACCTTTCGGCTGGGAGGCCTTCATCAGTGAGAAATACCCACGTGTAATTACGATTATTATCAGCCACTCATTTTTTAAGCGGGCTTGAAATAAACGCTTAAATCACATACAATTTAAACGTCATACCGTAAATCAGATTCCTGGGAAAATTTGACGCAGAATGATATTTTTCTCGAAATTTCTGAGATAAAAATCATTAAGTACCAATAAAAGTACAAAAGTAACAAACTTCTGTATCGACCAAATCGACACAATTTCGTCACAATTAACCAAATATGGGTCAAAGAACCAAATTTGGACAGGACTAATGTGTCACAAATGAGTAACAAATTTAATACCAAATCACAATTTTGGTTGCAAATGACTATATTTGTTACCAAAAAAGGAGAGTGAAGGTCACTCGGAATGATGGTCATTATATAAGATTCCAGGGTGTGACACTATGAAAGAGTGACAGTGAATAATTTTTAGAGGTAATGGGTTTAGGGTTTAGGGTTTAGGGTTTAGGGTTTAGGGTTTAGGGTTTAGGGTTTAGGGTTTAGGGTTTAGGGTTTAGGGTTTAGGGTTTAGGGTTTAGGGTTTAGGGTTTAGGGTTTAGGGTTTAGGGTTTAGGGTTTAGGGTTTAGGGTTTAGGGTTTAGGGTTTAGGGTTTAGGGTTTAGGGTTTAGGGTTTAGGGTTTAGGGTTTAGGGTTTAGGGTGGAGTCTACCGAGGCAGACATAGTTCACCTTCCCTTTGAAAACCAATGTATGTTTAGTAACACGTATCTCAAAGGAAATTCAAATGTGAACTTAACCTTTCGGCTGGGAGGCCTTCATCAGTGAGAAATACCCACGTGTAATTACGATTATTATCAGCCACTCATTTTTAAGCGGGCTTGAAATAAACGCTTAAATCACATACAATTTAAACGTCATACCGTAAATCAGATTCCTGGGAAAATTTGACGCAGAATGATATTTTTCTCGAAATTTCTGAGATAAAAATCATTAAGTACCAATAAGAAGTACAAAAGTAACAAACTTCTGTATCGACCAAATCGACACAATTTCGTCACAATTAACCAAATATGGGTTCAAAGAACCAAATTTGGACAGGACTAATGTGTCCAAATGAGTAACAAATTTGATACCAAATCACAATTTTGGTTGCAAATGACTTTATTTGTTACCAAAAAAGGAGAGTGAAGGTCACTCGGAATGATGGTCATTATATAAGATTCCAGGGTGTGACACTATGAAAGAGTGACAGTGAATAATTTTTAGAGGTAATGGGTTTAGGGTTTAGGCCCGGATATAAAATACCCGGGCCCGAAGTCACTGTCTCAAAATAGTGTCATAGTTAAGTAATCGTCAATAATATTAATAATATCGTCTATTGATAAAATTTTGTATTAATAATATTTTGTATTAATAACTTTTTTTATTAATAATATTTTTAATAATATTTTTGAAGTCCAGAAATTACGAATTGTACGTGAGGGTCCACGGGCAGGTATAGGTACAAGACGATATCACTGTATTTAAATATACACTGACGGTAACTTCCCACTACGGGTAAGTAAAACCAAGGTAATTATTCGATGGGCTCCTAAAAAGTGCTACCGAACCTATGATCTAAAGTATTGGTCTTTCCTGCCCGGGATCAATATTTTAGTGAGGTCCAGCGCGGTCCGGGATTGGGAATCGGTAGATATTACGCCAGTGTGGTACGCTATCTTTACGATACGGGTCGTACATTGGTCGATAATATGGGGTAAAACCCAATTTTATCGACCACTTGCGACCTAGCTGCACAGAGTGATATCACCGATTCATTCTTTTAACTAGTTTATATTTTATGGTAAAGTTCTTTAGCATTAGGCTTAAAAGTACTTGGTATTTTAGCTCGTACCAAAATATTGCCAAGATTTGGTGGTCGCTTATAACAAATAAGTAACCGACCTAATTTTTTCTTTATAGTTAAAAGACGTAATTGACGAAAATTTAAGAAGTGTTTTAAAGATGCACGACAGGGACCATTAGGATTATAAGTAATCTTAAAAGGTAAAATTCTGTTGTTGTCATTAGAAACACTATGTGAACATTTACATTTATTATAAGCTTTCTCAAACTGAAGTTTGAGAAATTTAGCAGGGAATCCACGAGTACGCAATCTAGCATACAAAAGCCGAATGATCGTTAAAAAGTCATGGCGTCGTGAATTTTGACTAAAATAAGTGCGGATTAAACCGGTTATAAGCCCCGAAAATGTACCAGGCGGGTGGGCGCTGGATGGGGTAGGATATAAATATAGATTTAACGCTTTTTGAAATGTTCTGGTGTGTATGATGTTATCAGAGATCGTAAGGGTGAGATCTAAGAAATCTACCGTAAGTGGTAATGTAGTCATATCAATATCAGTGATACGACTAGTCGGTGACCAAGAGACACCGGGAAAGGTACGGTACATCATTGCAATAAAGCGGTTAAAATACCACGGTTGATCTGGATTAAATCGAAAAATGTGGAAAACATCGTCTATATAGCGAGTATAAAACACTAATTCGGATTTAAACATTGGGAATATTACGTTAAGTTCATAATATCCCAGGTAAAGGTTCGCATAACTGGGTGCGACGGGTGTACCCATAGCTGCACCATGAGTTTGGCGCCAAAAAGTATCACCAAATTCAAACCAATTATGAGTCATGAGGAGTTTTAACCCTTCAAGAATGATATCGCGGTATTTATCGTCGCGGAGCCACCAAGAGATGGCTAATAAACCTTTATCGTTTGGTATGGAAGTATAAAGTGTTTGGGCATCCCAAGACACAAGAAAACAGCCAGTAGGCAACGTTAAAGATTTTAATTGACTGAGTAACTCTTTAGAGCTGGTTAATATATGGCTACACCGTTTAATATAAGGTTGTAACATAAAGTCTAACCATTTGGAAAGTCCGTGAAACGGCGAGTTAACAGAGGAAACAATGGGGCGGAGACCCATTGGAGATTTATGGATTTTTGGCATGCCATAAAATCTAGCGGGTACAGTTGTATCCAAATTATAAGTGACGATCTTAAGATCGCGTATTAATTCTGGAAAGCGTTTAACTGCTCGAGAATGCCAATTAGTAATCATTCTACGAAGACCGCGGATAGGTAATGATGTGGCGTAAGAATACACATCATTTGATTTAAGATGGAGAAGACACCATCTTATATATTGTTCAGTGTTCATGACAGCAGGACCGAGGTTTTTATCTGTCGCCATAAATTTAAACGATTTATTATTCCGAAGGTCCGAAATAAGCTTACGTTGTTGATAATTAAGATTTTTACGTTTACGAAACTTAAAGATCTTAATGCTTTCTACCAATTTTTCTTTTGTATTAAGTAAAAACTGTGAAAATAATTTATCCGAGAGTTCTGGTGGTTGCCAGGATGGATTGGGTACATAAATTTGTTTATTATATGTACCGCTGCTTTTAAACAAAGTATTGATTTTAATACTGCGGATAAGCTGGTCAATAGATGTCTGATATTCACAATAGGGGCGTTTAGCCAGTGAAGGTGTAGGACAGAATTTTAGATTTAAACCTAAAAGTTGAGTAAGGCCGTTTGGTAGGCTCATACTAGAAGTAAGGTCATGAAATGCTAAATTTGTCGTACGAACATTAAATGTGAAAATTGGACGATCACCAAAAAGACGTAATACGTTCGATTTAGTGGAAGACTTAAGCTTTATTAGTTGATTTTTATCTACTAATTGTGTCCGCGCTTTGAGTGCTTGTTTAGCTTGGCGTTTCTGTTTCCGGAAGAAACGGCGGCGTGCTTGCGCTTGTTTGGCCCAGTGCGAACGACGCTGGCGCCGGACGCGGGTTTTTTGCTGGGTTTTGGGACTTTCGACCCAGCCTGGCGGTTTTTTGGCTGTTTGCTATTTTTCCGCTTGGGTTGATTGGGACTTTTAGAAAGACCTCGAATCATAGTCTCAAGTTTTTTGAACTTGTCATTAGCCACTTGATGAACCAAATTTTTGATTTTGGTTTCATCAGGAAGACCCATTTCGGTGTCTTCAGCCACAGCCCTTTTAGCCGCTAAAGCTTGGGCTTTAATGGTTTTGAGTGCCATGCGATCATTTAGACCGTCAAGGTATTCAGACCACTTATTGTGATATTTCTGATAGGCCAACTCTATCAGATAGGGAAAATGGAACTCGCCGGTATACCGACCGCAGAACTTAGTTTCCCTCCCAAGAACGATTGCTCGTGATAATGGGAAAGTTGGGTATGACGCATTTTGTTGTGCATCAAATAGAAGACATATCGAGTTTAAAACTTCGGTGTCTAAATTCCCAAACATAATATTGAGAGTTTTGAGTTCCTCACGTTGCACATGTAAAGCGATTTGAGTCGCCTTTTTCATGTACGTCGTTTTGATTTGCTCAAAATACTCACTCTGAATTTTTACAAATCAGAGTCCATTTCTCGCAAGTTGTCAGAAAATGACATTTCATGCGAGATTTGGAGAGACTTGGGACAAGTACCGTTGGTATCATGTTCCACTAATGTCTCAATAGCCTTTCTCTTGGACTTAATACGTCCGTTGAGAGTGACTTTCTTCCGAAAGGAGGCAGTAATATGCTCATCCAGGAAGGTTGGCAGCGCAATCAACGGAGGGTTCAAGGCCTCACCGGATCGCAGCTTGAATCAACGGGAAGTTGATTAGGGTTTAGGGTGGAGTCTACCGAGGCAGACATAGTTCACCTTCCCTTTGAAAACCAATGTATGTTTAGTAACACGTATCTCAAAGGAAATTCAAATGTGAACTTAACCTTTCGGCTGGGAGGCCTTCATCAGTGAGAAATACCCACGTGTAATTACGATTATTATCAGCCACTCATTTTTAAGCGGGCTTGAAATAAACGCTTAAATCACATACAATTTAAACGTCATACCGTAAATCAGATTCCTGGGAAAATTTGACGCAGAATGATATTTTTCTCGAAATTTCTGAGATAAAAATCATTAAGTACCAATAAGAAGTACAAAAGTAACAAACTTCTGTATCGACCAAATCGACACAATTTCGTCACAATTAACCAAATATGGGTTCAAAGAACCAAATTTGGACAGGACTAATGTGTCCCAAATGAGTAACAAATTTGATACCAAATCACAATTTTGGTTGCAAATGACTTTATTTGTTACCAAAAAAGGAGAGTGAAGGTCACTCGGAATGATGGTCATTATATAAGATTCCAGGGTGTGACACTATGAAAGAGTGACAGTGAATAATTTTTAGAGGTAATGGGTTTAGGGTTTAGGGTTTAGGGTTTAGGGTTTAGGTTTAGTTTAGGTTTAGGGTTTAGGGTTTAGGGTTTAGGGTTTAGGGTTTAGGGTTTAGTTTAGGTTTAGGGTTTAGGGTTTAGGGTTTAGGGTTTAGGGTTTAGGGTTTAGGGTTTAGGGTTAGGGTTTAGGTTTAGAGTTAGGGTTTAGGGTTTAGGGTTTAGGGTTTAGGGTTTAGGGTTTAGGGTTTAGGGTTTAGGGTTTAGGGTTTAGGGTTTAGGGTTTAGGGTTTAGGGTTTAGGGTTTAGGGTTAGGGTTTAGGGTTTAGGGTTTAGGGTTTTTAGGGTTTAGGGTTTTGGTTTAGGGTTTAGGGTTTAGGGTTTAGGGTTTAGGGTTTAGGGTTTTAGGGT
>MBPM02000303.1:0-31435 GCA_001695595.3 Plasmopara viticola | reverse complement strand
TTCGTTAGTTTAGGCAAAGATACTATTTATTTCGCCTCACTCAAGTATACAAGCACTTTTTTAGGGTTGGGAAGCCAGAAACAACAACAAAGCTCACTTTTCTTAATGACCCTTTTCATCCTCTACTATAGCCTGACGCGCGACCAAATGAGCGTGGTCTACATACAAAGCGCTCAATGCTTCTTATTGCAGATTGCAACGGCTTTTAAATTTTTAATAAGGAGCGATCCAATGGTCATGATGAGTTCTGTGAAGCATGACAGATGAGGCGCCCGAGAGAATACCTTTTCTTTGTATCACGCTTATCATAATAGTGCAGCTGGTCTCATGGGCCAAGAAAGGTTGCTTTCGCCTCGACACCTTGCGCCTTTTCCACATGGACCAGCAGCTTTGGCGCGGATAATGAAACCGCACTTTGGATGAACCCTGGTGGTTAGCCCGCGGCTTTTTCGGTGCGACACTGGACACGTCAGGCTTATGAAAAGGAAATGGACTTCTATGTCCGCTGGACTCAAGAGCTTTATAATCCGATCTTTTGTCTCCAGCCTGCGTCGATAAGCAAGTTATTTTTACAGTGAGCTCCAGGTCTGGTCGACAGGTCAAAGCACAAAACCATTTGACTGCTTGGCTCTTCAGCTACAAGTGATAGCACAAGACCACTCGTACCCGCATAAATACAAGATCGTTCGTGAAAAGAGTTATTTAAAGGATCAATCTATTTTGTAAGATGCTCGCAAAAAAAATGTTAGGTGGGTCGACATCGTCGAGAAAAGGTCGATAGTATCCGCCGACCCATGCTTCTCCACAGCCGTGAATGGTCTAATGAAACAATTTGTTCTTGCTCAAAAAGGCTGAGCATCTTTTAAGAAAAATATAATTTGCATTTAGCAGTACTACATCAAAAAAACAAAAAATATTTTATTTTCTTTCTGTCTTAATCTGCTGATTATAGAAAATATATCCTGAGCGGCATTGTTGAGTACATAACCAACTCTAGGTAACTTTTGACCCATGAATGAGGTGTCGCAATGCACATATTCTTTGAGTGCCTTGCCCTCTGAAAATTTCTCTGAGGAAAGTAGGCTGCTGATTGCAATAATTATGCTTCAAATAGTTGAATAAGCGTTTGCCAATACACATCCGTTTGACGTCGCTACCTTCCCGACACTATCGTGTTAAGAAGGTTGTGATAATGGAAACCGCATCCGTAAACAATCTTGCAGTCTTCTCTAGATGCCCTGACATAAAGAGATGCCAAATGCATAAATGACACAAGATATACCCGTCTTGCCATTAATCCGTCGCCAAGCCAACGACAAAGTCGAGTTTTATGGACTTTCAACAGTCCTCCAATACCAGCAGGCTCTTTAAGTGAATCGACATGTGAGTCACAGGTTTGACCGTCTTACAGGTCTCTCAGGTCTCACATACTTCAGTGTGCACTGCGCAAAAGGAACCCGGAAGTTTTGATGGCGCGACTTCATCAAAATGGTCCTAGTGCTTGAATGTTCTAGTGACTCGTGATTCCACCAATAACATCATTTTTGTATCACAAAATGACGAGCTGCAGAACATGTTAGAAGAAGAGCAACCGCATCATTCGTGTTGCTGCTATCGTACAAAACTCATGGCACTCATAGCCACCCACATGTACACGTAATGCCATCAATATGACAGAAGGGCCAAAGGAGCCTTTTTTCTTTGCCTACGTGACTACCACGTGGTGCGCCATGTTACATCAGAAGCATATCGTACTTCTAGGTATCCGGCCATCGGAAGAGTGACTCGGGCTTATAGTGGAGTTGAACATAAGCCATTCATAGTGACGCCACTACGATTGCTGTCGAGGGGTTAGCGACTAGACTTGGCATCTCTGTCTGTGATGAAGAAAGCATTCAAAGCTCAATTATGGCACTTTTTAGGATGTATGACGGATCGGTTTGTAAATAAGGCTTTCAGTCCTGCTTATACGGACTATATCATACTCTATACTCATGCGCAACGGTAAGCAGATGAAGTATATCAGGCTTGTATTCTACCCGGATGTAATATTTTAAGAATAATGACCACCATATTGCCCTTATTTGGACCAAGTGCAGTGTATTTACTGCCACTATCATATATGCATGGTCTGTATCGACTACTAAAAGACGTACAGCCCAAAAGATGTACTCAGATTTTACCAGTGACTACTCGGTGACGAGTAATATATATGATAAATGAGGTACTTGAGTTCGGCAGAATCAGACTGTCTGAATTGACTAACTCACGCCCGTCCTCATCAAGCTGCACCCGATGACATTGTTGGAAGCAGCGCAAACGACGCCAAACGGCTTTGTCCCGATTAACAAAATTGGAACTTATACCTTCTATAGCCTTAACTTGATGCTTTAAGAGCCGTTTCGGTATGTGTCTTCTACGTGAGAATGGATGATAGTGGAGCACTATGCCATATTGCACTTGTACTGATATGCTGGCTATTAGAACACAATGCGATGTTCTTTTAAAAGCCAAATAGGGGCTTTACAAGACTCACATAATACTTGTGCGAAACAGCCGGCTAGGACTAAAACCTTCCTTACATCCTATTAAAAGCTATGCTGAGACGGCTAATACTTTGTGGGAACCGCTCAAAATTTATGGCTGCTTACTTAAAAGCTGAAAAATATAATCTTCTTTGCGCGAAGACTCATTCGCAGATGATAAACATGTAGCTTCGTTGACGTCATGACCTGTAAGGTCTGCCCTAAAATGTAACTTTAGAAGAGCCAAAATGACCGTGCGTGGCCTATATAAATCTCTGAATCCGACTGGTCTCCTTTTGAGTGGCTGTGGATGAGTTTTTAGTCGCATAATGTTCATTTAAAGCCCGCAAAATTTGAATAGGTTGCGCGACCAAACGCATTATAAATGCTGAAGCATTTAAAAGCCCTCGCGACATCGCCAATTGCTTCATAGCAGTACTAGCCATCGTGGATCTTTATTTGCTTCCCACATAGACTTGATAAAGATCATTCATCGAAGGCAGTAGATCATCACAACATACACTCGGACATGCTGCTCAGCAACATGTACCATTTTTCAGATATTAGCCGATAGGATTCTGGATATCGGAATTTTGTAGCACGCAATGCCAGTTTTGACCAAGGGAATCACAATTCTAAACCAGTAGACAGGCCACGGCTTTGCAAACCTCGTGCTGTTGAAATGTAAATTTAGCGCTAAACACCGAGTTACGAGTATTTATCAGTGTTTTACGTGCCACTTCACACGCAGTGGTAATCATGCCTTCGATTTAAGCTAGCCGATCATATATGACACACAGCGAGTGCTGCGTCTCACGAGCACCGCTCATGGGTTTATATACTTTTCTATGCGCAGTGATAGTACCTAGCCACTTTTGTCGTAGCTATAAGCTAATTACGTCACTTGTGATTTAAAGCGAGTTTTGTCCGCGCTTGGAAATATGCGTGCCACACCAACGACGGTCTTGCTCAAAATACCTGGAATAGTATTATTAGAGACATGTAGTGAGTGCTATATTCTGCGCGTGCTGTGTGTTACGAGCAACGAGCAAAGCAACTTTTGAGGTCTTATCGACAAAAGGCTAAACGTGCATGGGTTACCTACGTCTGAGCCATGACCGTGCGGATTCCGTCTTTAAAAAATGGTTGTCGGTCACCCTTGCCAACAGAGATCAAAACTTCTAAACGAAGTCTGATTTATGCTTTTTATCCTGACAGGATGCAAGAAAGCGTGACCACACACGATACGTACAGTTGGGTGGCTTGTAGTTATCGTACGAAAGCATACACGTATGTGCTTTCCCTTCGAGCTCTGAAATGGTTCTGTGCGAGGTTCAGTGACTCTGACGCTTGTGGCTAGGTCGGGTCACCTCAATCACTATGAATTAAGTCTTTTCATCAGTAGTAGGATGTCCTGACTCCCAGAGGTTAATTTCTTAACGCATTCCCTTTTTCTTGGTATTGTTGCAATTTGCTGCTGCTGACATCTCAATATTTTCGTTTGGACTTGGGCTATGCACGGTCTCTTGTGGAGCTATGCTATCTACTTGCGGAATTTCTATTCTGTAAAATTAAAGTTCTCTTTGTGCTTTGTGAGCCTATGCAACTCGCATGCGTAACTTTGCTACCCGTGGTTGGTGAAACTTTCCCCCACTTATGGAAGTATGTTACTAGCATTAAAAATGCTTTCTTTAATGTCTTTGTTGTCAGTTGCCTATCCACTAATTTCTTAACAGAGACATCGTTTAGTGGATCTTCATGGAAAATCAAAGCATTCCGTTGTTTTTGGACGTATAACTGCTTAGGTTTCCTTCTAATGGAGCAAAGCGCACAACAAATGTTTAATTCTGATTCGTTAAAGCCTTGATGGGTAAATTTGGGCAGCTAACACCCATCACCAATCTATTTAGGACCAATTAGATTTGATGACTCAACAATAGAAATATTTTGTGGTGTCGAACTCTTCAGATTTAACAGCCAAGTTTAGTTCGCCCGAAAAACATTTAGAGGTATCCTATCAGGCCAAGCAGATACGATGGCGTTGAACTCTTTATAAGCATACATCAACGCGTACTGATTACCGCAATCGTTTGCCGGTACACAAAAATTCTCGACAAAGTAAGACTCGGAGAGGTTCGTAAGCTAACGTGCGCAATTAGTAGTGCACTGCTGCTGGTTCTCCTTCCGAGAGCGGTCAAGCGTTTGGCGGCTTACTTTTAAGATGCGTATTAACCACACACATCACATGGACTTCATAGTTTTTTCATTGGGCGTCCCGCCCCCAAGGTTGACCAGGCTCTGAGGACATCGCTTCCTTAAAGTTCTTGCCGAGACGAAGAACCAGGGCGTCGACGGCCCCTGCACGGATATGTGTCTAAGCTTACAACAGTCATAGCACCAGATGTATCGTGCTCGGCAACGCCTTTATCGTTCAGGATTGGAGTTTTGAGCTTGTTTTGCAGGCTTTGATAAGCGGCACAAGTCACAACGGTGGTGTCTGATAGACAAAAACTGATTTCTGAAAGCCATAGGGAAGTCAAAATGAAAATGTGCTAGTACTGGCAGGCCTGTTATGCACTGGAAGTCAACATTCCTTCAAGGCTACTTCAAATAGACAGCCAACTTTTTTACACATGCTTTATAAGATGGCCATCAGGGCAGAGAAAATACTTAGATACTTTGCATATAATTAACATAAAAACGTTGCTTTGCTTGTAAGTATCCGTTAATATGGCCATAGCTTTATACAGACATCGTAAAGAGCTCAAGATTGTTTCGTACCGAAAGTAATGTGATTGCAGATATACACTTGAGCTACTACATACGCAAACGCTAACTTAACAGGATGCTTGCAGCGCTTTATAAGGTTAAGGCTTTGTCAGCTACGATATACGCAAACGCTAACTTAACAGGATGCTTGCAGCGCTTTAAAAGGCTAAGGCTTTGTCAGCTACTATATACGCAAACGCTAACTTACCAGGATGCTTGCAGCGCTTTAAAAGGCTAGGGCTTTGTCAGTGCCTTCTACAATTGGTTCGGCTGCTCAAGTGGTTTTTTTAACTTCTTATCATGGGCTTTGCCAAATGCCGTTCGGTTCCACAACTTTTCAAACTCGTCGGGCGTACCCTATGAACAGATTAAGTGGTGTTCCTCTTCATCATTATTTTTCCTTGCGGTTCCAAATTGACTCCAAGTGCTTGTTCGAAAACTTCCTGCTCGTGCTTAGCTTTCAAACGCCCCATCGAGTCTTCGTAGCGACGACGTGTACTCGTGACCTTATGTCCATCTTCGTCCAGGGTAAAGGAGCTGCTAGATGACTACGACGAGAAAACGCTTTGACTCTCGGTCTCGAATTTCTCCTTCTTCTTCTCTTCTTGCTTTTAAGTCATCGCGGGTCCTTGAGAACTCCTCATCCAAATTACGCCAGGTACGTTGCTCAAATTCATCGACAACTAAGGCAGCGTACTCGCGTCAACCGTGGACAGCTACAGCATTGACAAGAGGAGCACAGCGTCGGGCGTAGAAAAGTTCACTATGGTCTCGGCTCGATAAAGTTTATAATTGATCCAATATGCGTCCAACGTCTCGTCGCCCAATGTGGACAGGTGGTCAAGTTCAACGGGAGTGTCACCCGTGCGAAAATCGAACGCCAACATTCAATTACATTTTTTATAGTTGCTGTGCCCATGGGTCTAACGGAGAACGTAACATTTCTCTATATAGAAGTTGTTTTGCTCGCCAAGGGCAAATCTAGAGGCTACAGTGTGCATTGGTAAAGTCAAGTAGCGTTGTCTATTCATTAATTTACTTATTAGTTGTGGCACGGTACTTCTTTTGGCGGATGGCGCGGAACTCGTCCTGAATCTCCTCATTTGTCTTGCCCGAAGTTTCGGGCACAAGAAAATATATAAACGCGAATGATAGCGCCAGCAGCACCACGAAAGGAAGGTATGCCAAATCGCCCAGAGCGCTCGAAATGTACGGATAACCAACTCCCACTATTAAGTTGGATGACCAGGCGACCATTACACCGATCGACGACACTGTAGCTCGGGCGTAGTCGGGATAGATGTCGGCAACAATCACATACATCAGTGGACCAAGACTTACACCAAACGCAGTGACGTATGTTGCGATAAAAAGTATCGTAAGGGACGACCAGCTGAACGACAGCGACAGCGTCACACCGATGGCACTTATAAACATACCCAGAATTCCCCACAGCAACATGGAGCGATTACCAAAGCGAGCAGCGAGCAAACCCGATACCAGCGAAGGCAACATGTTCACAATGTCAATAATAATGGTGCTGACAAGAACATTATCTAGGCCAGCTTGTGTAAACAAGTCCGACGAGTAGTAGAATACCGTGTTGATACCCGTGATCTTCTGCATACAAGCGACGCCAATGACAATAATGAATTGGCGACGCAAAGCAGGAGAAATAAGCTCCGAGAATGGTGCACCTTTACCGCTGCGAACAACCTCATTGCCGTTCTCGCTCCAGACACTCGACTGCAACTCAATGTCAACCTTGCGTTTGGACTCAATCCATTCCAAAGCCACAGGCACATTTTCGGCTCCATACAATTTAGTTAGCACGGCCTCAGCGTCAACTCGACGGCCCTTCATCAGTAACCAAACAGGCGACTCTACCATTAGGTACGGTGACATACTCAGGAATATGATAGCAAGCACGATCGGAAAAGCACCAATGTAACGCCAGCCGTTCTCAAAGTCCATGTAGAAAAATGTTGTCACGACCAGAAGGATTCCAACAGTGTTACTACTGTGCAGTCCGCTGCCGAGCAGTGAACGAAGATGGGGTGGCGAAATTTCGTTGATGTAGCTCCCTACATTGCCTGATGTGGCACCGGAGGCGATACCAGCAAGAAGACGACCAACAGCAAAAATCCACAGATTCGACACTACGGCCATCAATATAGAACTTACAATGATGACGCCGCAGTTGTAAACTAAAACCTGCTTGCGACCGAATCGATCGGACAGCTTGCCTACAAAGAACGAGCCAAACATTCCACCGACAATCCATGCATTCACGACGATCGTCCACTGGAACTTAGTGTGGCCTGGAAACATGATACACGTGCCCTCGGCAACCGGACGAGCGTTGCAGTCTTCAACATGGTGGAACTTGCGCAGGTTAAGCTGCGAGGTAGACCAACCGTACTGAAGAGGCAGAACGAAGGCGAGCATGGCACTTGTGTATAAAATGTAGGTAGGCTGGACCCGCAGACGGGCCTCCATGTTAAGCACTGTATTATGGACCTCACGAGTCGTACGCTCCGACCCATAAGCGAGCTGCCCGGGTGTGACCTGAGGGGAAGCAGGTGCAGACTTGTTTTCGTTGGCCATCATCAGTGGAAGGACACCAGTGTGTCAGAGCTGGTCGATTTGGAAATCTCGCACTTTATGTCAAAGTTCTACTACGACTGATCGAAGCGCACTGGATGATCAAATGAAGCCAGCGAATCTTCATTTGCTTTCTCTCCGTCAGGCGCCTTATAATAAGGATAAGATAAATACGATTCCACATGTCATCCAAGCAGTTCGACACCATCAAATAAATAGGTCAACCCTACTGTATCTCTTAAATCTGTAGGATGGAATCAGAGATCAGCTATACACTTCGATCGTAACACATAAAATGTACATCGAGCGCGAAGAAAGAAAGTAATATTATGAACGACAGATTTCACTGCTTATATTGTACATTGTAAAATATTGTTCTTAACAGCAGCTTCTGCCTTTCGTTATTACTTGAGCAGATTAGTGCAATGCCAACTCATTGTGTCTTTAATGGCGCAAGCCATACATTGAGCCAAAAGATCCTTCACCTGTTGGTTGCTATCGCTTTCCAATTGGACGCCCGTGGTTTCCATCACACCCACACTTTTATCGCTGTAGTGTCCGAGTACAGCAACACAAGTTGTATAGCCAATTTCTGATGCGGTAAAAGTAGCGAAGCGGCGACGCAACGAAAGCTTACCAGTAGCTACTTCCAACAAAGCTTTGCTTTGGCAGAGTTCTGTCAATGTGGCAGATATTAACGGCGGACTCATATTGACCCTGAGATTATCACGACATTGCCGTGCCACAATTGCTATTATGTGTAGCCTTAAACAATATATGACAAATGTATCCAAATTAGCCTTTGTCCTGCACATAAATGTCTAATTAAATGATTCATCGAGATTCATCGTAAGGCGAATCAGGAATCTCTTGAGTGATAAGTTATATTAGCTTTAGTGACGTATACATCCGAATCTACGAGTCAAAATTTGACTCGTCTCAATCACTAGATTAAAGTCAACATAACTTTCGGAGGCCTCTTACCTGATAGAGTTTTCATACATTTCCACTATCAGCACTGACATAGAAGACTTAACAAACACAACCGATTAGTTCTTAGATTTAGGACGGAGCAACAACGTGACGTGGCCGCAAACGAAAAGGAAGTGGGCAGCGTTGGACTGATATTACTTTCGGACCCCGTGCGACCATGAACCAAATCACGGCAGCGAAACCCAAATCCTGTAGGCAAAATATTTGATCTTGCATACATGCTTTGGTGCTCACAATCGGCGTGCAATTGGTATAAGGATGGACGTAACTTAAGTTGGAGTCAAAAGCGCAAATCATACAACATGCTCGAGTGCCACACTGGTACTACTAAAAAGAGAATTGCTTGAAAATACAAGAGCTTATTGTAAATTTTCACGCAGGAGTACATGATTCGAAAGCTAGTACACCACCCTACTATAGCTTTGTTGGCGTTGGCATTTGCATATTGACTGCGTGCTTGATAGCCAGACATTTTCATCGAAATAGACCGACTTGGAATTACACTTATTTTGATTACGAGCTCTAGAACCGTCGATACAATCAATCGACCTCGGAAAATGGAAAAAAGGGAAATCGCGTGATATGTTAATCAAATGCTAAAAAAGAGCTTCTCTTGTTAATATTACCAGTGCTTTAGTGCTTTTTAAGCAGCAATTTGCATACTGCTAAATATTACGTACAAAAAGGGAATCAAATAGAGCACCAACGAAGTGTATAATCCATGTGTGCATGTCTAGAGCGATAGAAAGGACGTATCTGTGGCCGTACAACGTCTCAGCGATCCAACAGGATGATTATACACTTCGTTGTGGCTCTATTGCATCTTTGCATATCTAGAGCGATAAAAAGGACGAATCTTTGGCCGTACAACGTCTCAAAATTCCAACAGGTCGATTATACATTTCGTTGGGGCTCTATTGCATTTATGCATGTCTAGAGTGATAAAAAGACGTATCGTTGGCCGTACAACGTCTCAGCGCTCCAACAGAATGATTATACACTTCGTCGTGGCTGCATTGCACCTGTGCATGTCTAGAGCGATAGATTGGGCGTATCTTTGGCCGTACAACGTCTCAGCGCTCCAGCACAATATTTATACAGTTCGTTGTGGCTCTGTTCCATCTGTGCATGTGTACACCGATAAAAGAACGTATCTTTGGCTGTACAACGCCTCAGCGCTCCAACATATTGATTATACACTTCATTATGTCTCTATTGCATCTGTGCATGTCTAGAGCGATAAAAGATCGTATCTGTGGCCGTACACCGTCTCAGCGCTCCAGCAGAATAGTTATACACTTCGTTGGGGCTCTATTGCATCTGTGCATGTCTAAAGCGATTGATAGACGTATCTGTGGCCGTACAGCATCTCAGCACTCCAACAGAATGATTATACACTTCGTTGGGGCTCTATTGCATCTATGGATATCTAGAGCTATAAAAAAGACGTATCCATGGCCGTAAAACGTCTCAGTGCTCCAACAGAAAGATTGTACACTTCGTCGTGGCTGTATTGCATCTGTGCATGTCTAGAGCGATAGAAATGATGTATCTCTGGCTGTACAACGTCTCAGCGATCCAACACAGTGATTATACACTGCGTTGGGTCTCTATTGCATCTGTGCATGTCTACACGATAGGAAGAACATATTTTTGGCCGTACAACGTCTCAGCGTTTCAACGGAATGATTAAACACATCGTTGTGGCTCTATTGCATCTGTGCACGTCAAGAGCGATAGAAAGGACGTACCTTTGGCCGTACAACGTCTCAACGTTCCAACAGAATGATTATACACTTTGTCGTGGCCGTATTGGATCTGTGCATGTCTAGAGCGATAGAAAGAACGTATCTTTGGCCGTACAACGTCTCAGCGCTCCAGCAGAATGTTAATACAGTTCGTCGTGTTTGTATTGCAATTGTGCATGTCTAGAGCGATAGAAAGGACGTATCTTTGGCCGTTTAACGTCTCAACGTTCCAACAGAATGGTTATACACTTCGTCGTGGTCGTATTGGATCTGTGCATGTCTAGAGCGATAGTAAAGACGTGTTTTAGGCCGTACAACGTCTCAGCGCTCCAACAGAATGATTATAAACTTCGTCGTGGACGTTTTGGATCTGTGCATGTCTAGAGCGATAGAAAGGACGTGTTTCTGGCCATACAACGTCTCAGCGCTCTTGCAGAATGTTAATACACTTCGTCGTGTTTCTATTACATCTGTGCATGTCTAGAGCGATAGAAAGGACGTATCGTTGGCCGTTTAACGCCTCAGCGTTCCAACAGAATGGTTAGACATGTATGAGCACTGAGACGTTGTACGGCCAAAAATACGTCCTTTCTATCGTTTTTAATATGCACAGACTCAAAACAGCCACAACAAAGTGTATAGTCATTCTGGTGAAATGTTGAGACGTTGTACGGCCGGAAATACGTCCTTTCTAGCGGTTCAGACGTGCACAGATGCAATACAGCCACAACGAAGTGTATAATCATTCTGGTGAAATGCTGAGACGTTGTACGGCCGAAAAAACGTCCTTTCTATCGCTTCAGACGTGCACAGAAGCAATACAGCCACGACGAAGTATATAATCACTCTGTTGGAACGCTGAGACGTTGTACGGCCAGAGATACGTCCTTTCTATCGCTCTAGACGTGCGAAGATGCAATTCAGCCACAACGAAGTGTGTAATCATTCTGTTGGAGCGCTGAGACGTTGTACGGCCACAAATACGTCCTTTCTATCGCTATAGACATGCACAGATGCAATACAGCCACGACGATGTGTATAATCATTCTGTTGGAGCGCAGAGACGTTGTACGGCCACAAATACGTCCTTTCTATCGCTTTAAATATGCACAGATGCAATACAGCCACAACGAAGTGTATAAATATGCTGGTGAAAATGCTGAGACGCTGTACGGCCGAAAATACGTCCTTTCTATCGCTTCAGCCGTGCACAGATGCAATACAGCTACAACGAAGTGTGTATTCATTCTGTTGGAGCGCTGAGACGTTGTACGGCCAAAGATACGTCCTTTTTAACGCTCGAGACGCGCACAGAATATATACAGCCACAACGAAGTGTATAAATATTCTGGTGAAAATGCTGAGACGTTGTACGGCCGAAAATACGTCCTTTCTATCGCTTCAGACATGCACAGATCCAGTATAGCCACGACGAAGTGTATAATCACTCTGTTGGAGCGGTGAGACGTTGTACGGCCAAAGATACGTCCTTTCTATCGCTCTAGACATGCACAGATACAATAGAGCCACAACGAAGTGTATAATCATTCAGTTGGAGCAGTGAGACGTTGTACGGCCAAAGATACGTCCTTTCTATCGCTCGAGACGCGAACAGATGATATACAGCCGCAACGAAGAGTACAATCATTATGGTGAATTGCTGAGACGTTGTACGGCCGAAAATACGTCCTTTCTATCGATTCAGACGTGCACAGATGCAATACAGCCACGACGAAGTGTGTAAACATTCTGTTGGAACGCTGAGACATTGTACGGCCAAAGACACGTCCTTTCTATCGCTCTTGACATGCACAGATCCAATACGGCCACGACGAAGTGTATAACCATTCTGTTGGAACGTTGAGACGTTAAACGGCCAAAGATACATCCTTTCTATCGCTCTAGACATGCACAATTGCAATACAAACACGACGAACTGTATTAACATTCTGCTGGAGCGCTGAGACGTTGTACGGCCAAAGACACGTTCTTTCTATCGCTCTAGACATGCACAGATCCAATACGGCCACGACAAAGTGTATAATCATTCTGTTGGAACGTTGAGACGTTGTACGGCCAAAGGTACGTCCTTTCTATCGCTCTTGACGTGCACAGATGCAATAGAGCCACAACGATGTGTTTAATCATTCCGCTGGAACGCTGAGACGTTGTACGGCCAAAAATATGTTCTTCCTATCGTGTAGACATGCACAGATGCAATAGAGACCCAACGCAGTGTGTAATCACTGTGTTGGATCGCTGAGACGTTGTACGGCCAAAATTACGTTCATTCCATCGTGTAGACATGAACAGATGCAATGGAGACCGAACGAAGTGTATAATCACTCTCTTTGAATCGCTGAGACGTTGTGCGGCCACAGATACGTCCTTTCTATCGCTCTAGACATGCACAGATGCAATACAGCCACAACGAAGTGTATAATCACTCTGTTGGAGCGCTGAGACGTTGTACGGCAAAAGATACGTCCTTTCTATCGCTCTAGACATGCACAGATGCAATACAGCCACAACGAAGTGTATAATCATTCTGTTGGAGCGCTGAGACGTTGTACGGCCAAAGATACGTCCTTTCTAACGCTCGAGACGCGAACAGATGATATACAGCCGCAACGAAGAGTACAATCATAATGGTGAAATACTGAGACGTTGTACGGCGAAAGACACGTTCTTTCTATCGCTCTAGACATGCACAGATCCAATACGGCCACGACAAAGTGTATAATCATTCTGTTGGAACGTTGAGACGTTGTACGGCCAAAGGTACGTCCTTTCTATCGTTCTTGACGTGCACAGATGCAATAGAGCCACAACGATGTGTTTAATCATTCCGTTGGAACGCTGAGACGTTGTACGGCCAAAAATATGTTCTTCCTATCGTGTAGACATGCACAGATGCAATAGAGACCCAACGCAGTGTGTAATCACTGTGTTGGATCGCTGAGACGTTGTACGGCCAAAATTACGTTCATTCCATCGTGTAGACATGAAGAGATGCAATGGAGACCGAACGAAGTGTATAATCACTCTGTTTGAATGCTGAGACGTTGTGCTGCCAGAGATACGTCCTTTCTATCGCTCTAGACATGCACAGATGCAATACAGCCACAACGAAGTGTATAATCACTCTGTTGGAGCGCTGAGACGTTGTACGGCAAAAGATACGTCCTTTCTGTCGCTCTAGACATGCACAGATGCAATACAGCCACAACGAAGTGTATAATCATTCTGTTGGAGCGCTGAGACGTTGTACGGCCAAAGATACGTCCTTTCTAACGCTCGAGACGCGAACAGATGATATACAGCCGCAACGAAGAGTACAATCATAATGGTGAAATACTGAGACGTTGTACGGCCAAAGACACGTTCTTTCTATCGCTCTAGACATGCACAGATCCAATACGGCCACGACAAAGTGTATAATCATTCTGTTGGAACGTTGAGACGTTGTACGGCCAAAGGTACGTCCTTTCTATCGCTCTTGACGTGCACAGATGCAATAGAGCCACAACGATGTGTTTAATCATTCCGTTGGAACGCTGAGACGTTGTACGGCCAAAAATATGTTCTTCCTATCGTGTAGACATGCACAGATGCAATAGAGACCCAACGCAGTGTGTAATCACTGTGTTGGATCGCTGAGACGTTGTACGGCCAAAATTACGTTCATTCCATCGTGTAGACACGAACAGATGCAATGGAGACCGAACGAAGTGTATAATCACTCTGTTGGAATGCTGAGACGTTGTACGGCCGAAAATACGTCCTTTTTATCGATTCAGACGTGCACAGATGCAATACAGCCACGACGAAGTTTATAATCACTCTGTTGGAGCGCTAAGACGTTGTTGGGCCGAAAATACGTCCTTTCTATCGCTCTAGACATGCACGGATCCAATACAGCCACGAAGAAGTGTAAAACCATTCTGTTGGAGCGGTGAGACGTTGTACGGCCAAAGATACGTCCTTTCTATCGCTCGAGACGCGAACAGATGATATACAGCCGCAACGAAGAGTACAATCATTATGGTAAAATGTTGAGACGTTGTACGGCCGAAAATACGTTCTTTCTATCGATTCAGACGTGCCCAGATGCAATACAGCCACGACGAAGTGTATAATCACTCTGTTGGAGCCGAAAGACGTTGTACGGCCGAAAATACGTTCTTTCTATCGATTCAGACATGCCCAGATGCAATACAGCCACGACGAAGTGTATAATCACTCTGTTGGAGCCGAAAGACGTTGTACGGCAGAAAATACGTCCTTTCTATCGATTCAGACGTGCACAGATGCGATCCAGCCACGACGAAGTTTATAATCATTCCGTTGGAACGCTGAGACGTTGTACGGCCAAAAATACGTCCTTTCTATCGTGTAGACATGAACAGATGCAATGGAGACCGAACGAAGTGTATAATCACTCTGTTGGAATGCTGAGACGTTGTACGGCCAGAGATACGTCCTTTCTATCGCTCTAGACATGCACAGATTCAATACAGCCACTAAGAAGTGTATAATTACTCTGTTGGAGCGCTAAGACGTTGTACGGCGAGAGATACGTCCTTTCTATCGCTCTAGACATGCACAGATGCAATAGAGCCACAACGAAGTGTTTAATTACTCTGTTGGAACGCTGAGACGTTGTACGGCCAAAACTAGACATGCACAGATGCAATAGATCCACAACGAAGTGTATAATATCTCTGTCGGAACGCTGAGACGTTGTACGGCCAGAGATACGATCTTTTATCGCTCTAGACATGCACAGATGCAATAGAGACATAATGAAGTGTATAATCAATATGTTGGAGCGCTGAGGCGTTGTACAGCCAAAGATACGTTCTTTTATCGGTGTACACATGCACAGATGGAACAGAGCCACAACGAACTGTATAAATATTGTGCTGGAGCGCTGAGACGTTGTACGGCCAAAGATACGCCCTATCTATTGCTCTAGACATGCACAGGTGCAATACAGCCACGACGAAGTGTATGATCATTCTGTTGGAGGGCTGAGACGTTGTACGGCCAAAGATACGCCTTTTTTCACTCTAGACATGCATAAATGCAATAGAGCCCCAACGAAAAGTATAATCGACCTGTGGTAGCGCTGAGACGTTGTGCGTCCACAGATTTGTCCTTTCTATCGCTCTAGACATGCATACATGCAATAGAGCCTCAACAAAGTGTATAATCATTCTGTTGGAGCGCTAAGCCGTTTGACAGCCAAGGATACGTCCTTTCTTTCGCTCTAGACATGCAGAAGATGGAATAGAGCCACAACGAAGTGTATAATCATTCTATTGGAGCGCTAAGACGTTGTGCGGCCAAAGATTCGTCCTTTCTATTGCCACAGACATGCATACATGCAATAGAGCCTCAACGAAGTGTATAATCATTTCGTTGGAGCGCTGAGACGTTGTGCGTCGACAGATTTGTCCTTTCTATCGCTTTAGACATGCATACATGTAATAGAGCCACAACGAAGTGTATAATCATTCTATTGGAGCGCTAAGACGTTGTGCGGCCAAAGATACGTCCTTTCTATCGCTCTAGAGATGCACAGATGCAATAGAGCCTCAACGAAGTGTATAATCATTCCGTTGGAGCGCTGAGACGTTGTGCGTCGACAGATTTGTCCTTTCTATCGCTCTAGACATGCATACATGCAATAGAGCCTCAACGAAGTGTATAATCATTCTATTGGAGGGCTAAGAAGCTGTACGGCCAAAAATTCGTCTTTTCTATCGCTTTAGACATGCACAGATGCAAAAGAGCCACAACGAAGTGTATAATCATTCTGTTGGAGCGCTAAGACGTTGTACGGCCAAAATTACGTCCTTTCTATTGCTCTAGACATGCACAGATCCAATACGGCCACGACGAAGTGAATAATCATTCTGTTGGAACGCTGAGACGTTGTGCGTCCACAGATTTGTCCTTTCTATCGCTCTAGACATGCTTACATGCATTAGAGCCTCAGCAAAGTGTATAATCATTCTGTTGGAACGCTGAGACGTTGTACGGCCAAAGATACGTCCTTTCTATCGCTCTAGACATGCATAGATGCAATTCAGCTACGACAAAGTGTATAATTATTCTGTTGGAATGCTGAGTTGTTGTACGGCCAAAAATACGTCCTTTCTATCGCTCGAGACGCGCACAGATGATATACAGCCACAACGAAGTGTGTAATCATTCTGTTGGAGCGCTGAGAGGTTGTACGGCCACAAATACGTCCTTTCTATCGCTTTAAATATGAACAGATGCAGTACAGCCACAAAGAAGTTTATAATCATTCTGGTGAATTGCTGAGACATTGTACGGCCAAAAATACGTCCTTTCTATCGCTTCAGACGTGCACAGATGCAATACAGCCACAACGAAGTGTGTAATCATTCTTTTGGAACGCTGAGACAGTGTACGGCCAAAGACACGTCCTTTCTATCGCTCTTGACATGCACAGATGCAATAGAGACACAACCGAGTGTACAATCATTCTGTTGGAGCGCTGAGACGTTGTACGACCACAGATACGTCCTTTCTATCGCTCTAGAGATGCACAGATGCAATAGAGCCCCAACGAAGTGTATAATCATTCTGTTGGAGCGCTGAGACGTTGTACGGCCACAAATACGTCCTTCCTATCGCTCTAGACATGTACAGATGCAATACAGCCACAACGAAGTGTGTAATCATTCTGTTGGAACGACGAGACGTTGTACGACCAAAGATACGTTCTTTCCATCGCTCTAGACGCGCACAGTTGAAATACAGCCACGACGATGTGTATAATCATTCTGTTGGAGCGCGGAGACGTTGTACGGCCAGCGATACGTTTTTTCTATCGCTTTAGACGCGCCAGGATGATATACAGCCAAAACGAAGTGTATAATCACTCTGTTGGAGCGCTGAGACGTTGTACGGCCACAAATACGTCCTTTCTATCGCTTCAAATATGCACAGATGCAATACAGCCGCAACAAAGTGTATAAATATTCTGGTGAAAATGCTGAGACGTTGTACCGCCGAAAAAACGTCCTTTCTATCGCTTCAGACGTGCACAGAAGCAATACAGCCACGACGAAGTATATAATCACTCTGTTGGAACGCTGAGACGTTGTATGGCCAGAGATACGTCCTTTCTATCGCTTTAGACGTGCGAAGATGCAATACAGCCACAACGAAGTGTGTAATCATTCTGTTGGAGCGCTGAGAGGTTGTACGGCCACAAATACGTCCTTTCTATCGCTTCAGACGTGCACAGAAGCAATACAGCCACGACGAAGTATATAATCACTCTGTTGGAACGCTGAGACGTTGTACGGCCAGAGATACGTCCTTTCTTTCGCACTAGACGTGCGAAGATGCAATACAGCCGCAACGAAGTGTGTAATCATTCTGTCGGAGCGCTGAGAGGTTGTACGGCCACAAATACGTTCTTTCTATCGCTTTAAATATGAACAGATGCAATACAGCCACAAAGAAGTTTATAATCATTCTGGTGAATTGCTGAGACATTGTACGGCCAAAAATACGTCCTTTCTATCGCTTCAGACGTGCACAGATGCAATACAGCCACAACGAAGTGTGTAATCATTCTGTTGGAACGCTGAGACATTGTACGGCCAAAGACACGTCCTTTCTATCGCTCTTGACATGCACAGATGCAATAGAGACACAACCAAGTGTACAATCATTTTGTTGGAGCGCTGAGACGTTGTACGGCCACAGATACGTCCTTTCTATCGCTCTAGAGATGCACAGATGCAATAGAGCCCCAACGAAGTGTATAATCATTCTGTTGGAGCGCTGAGACGTTGTACGGCCACAAATACGTCCTTTCTATCGCTCTAGACATGCAGAGATGCAATACAGCCACAACGAAGTGTGTAATTATTCTGTTGGAACGACGAGACGTTGTACGACCAAAGATACGTTCTTTCCATCGCTCTAGACGTGCACAGTTGAAATACAGCCACGACGATGTGTATAATCATTCTGTTGGAGCGCAGAGACGTTGTACGGCCAGCGATACGTTCTTTCTATCGCTCTAGACGCGCGAAGATGATATACAGCCACAACGAAGTGTATAATCACTCTGTTGGAGCGCTGAGACGTTGTACGGCCACAAATACGTCCTTTCTATCGCTTTAAATATGCACAGATGCAATACAGCCACAACGAAGTGTATAAATATTCTGGTGAAAATGCTGAGACGTTGTACGGCCGAAAATACGTCCTTTCTATCGCTTCAGACGTGCACAGATGCAATACAGCTACAACGAAGTGTGTATTCATTCTGTTGGAGCGCTGAGACGATGTACGGCCAAATATACGTCCTTTCTAACGCTCGAGACGCGCACAGAATATATACAGCCACAACGAAGTGTATAATCATTCTGGTGAAATGCTGAGACGCTGTACGGCCGAAAATACGTCCTTTCTATCGCTTCAGACGTGCACAGAAGCAATACAGCCACGACGAAGTATATAATCACTCTGTTGGAACGCTGAGACGTTGTACGGCCAGAGATACGTCCTTTCTATCGCTCTAGACGTGCGAAGATGCAATACAGCCACAACGAAGTGTGTAATCATTCTGTTGGAGCGCTGAGAGGTTGTACGGCCACAAATACGTCCTTTCTATCGCTTCAGACGTGCACAGAAGCAATACAGCAACGACGAAGTATATAACTACTCTGTTGGAACGCTGAGACGTTGTACGGCCAGAGATACGTCCTTTCTATCGCACTAGACGTGCGAAGATGCAATACAGCCACAACGAAGTGTGTAATCATTCTGTTGGAGCGCTGAGAGGTTGTACGGCCACAAATACGTTCTTTCTATCGCTTTAAATATAAACAGATGCAATACAGCCACAAAGAAGTTTATGATCATTCTGGTGAATTGCTGAGACATTGTACGGCCAAAAATACGTCCTTTCTATCGCTTCAGACGTGCACAGATGCAATACAGCCACAACGAAGTGTGTAATCATTCTGTTGGAACGCTGAGACATTGTACGGCCAAAGACACGTCCTTTCTATCGCTCTTGACATGCACAGATGCAATAGAGACACAACCAAGTGTACAATCATTCTGTTGGAGCGCTAAGACGTTGTACGGCCACAGATACGTCCTTTCTATCGCTCTAGAGATGCACAGATGCAATAGAGCCCCAACGAAGTGGATAATCATTCTGTTGGAGCGCTGAGACGTTGTACGGCCACAAATACGTCCTTTCTATCGCTCTAGACATGCACAAATGCAATACAGCCACAACGAAGTGTGTAATCATTCTGTTGGAACGACGAGACGTTGTACGACCAAAGATACGTTCTTTCCATCGCTCTAGACGTGCACAGTTGAAATACAGCCACGACGATGTGTATAATCATTCTGTTGGAGCGCAGAGACGTTGTACGGCCAGCGATACGTTTTTCTATCGCTCTAGACGCGCGAAGATGATATACAGCCACAACGAAGTGTATAATCACTCTGTTGGAGCGCTGAGACGTTGTACGGCCACAAATACGTCCTTTCTATCGCTCTAGACATGCACAGATGCAATACAGCCACAACGAAGTGTGTAATCATTCTGTTGGAACGGCGAGACGTTGTACGACCAAAGATACGTTCTTTCCATCGCTCTAGACGTGCACAGTTGAAATACAGCCACGACGATGTGTATAATCATTCTGTTGGAGCGCAGAGACGTTGTACGACCAGCGATACGTTCTTTCTATCGCTCTAGACGCGCGAAGATGATATACAGCCACAACGAAGTGTATAATCACTCTGTTGGAGCGCTGAGACGTTGTACGGCCACAAATACGTCCTTTCTATCGCTTTAAATATGCACAGATGCAATACAGCCACAACGAAGTGTGTAATCATTCTGTTGGAACGACGAGACGTTGTACGACCAAAGATACGTTCTTTCCATCGCTCTAGACGTGCACAGTTGAAATACAGCCACGACGATGTGTATAATCATTCTGTTGGAGCGCAGAGACGTTGTACGGCCAGCGATACGTTCTTTCTATCGCTCTAGACGCGCGAAGATGATATACAGCCACAACGAAGTGTATAATCACTCTGTTGGAGCGCTGAGACGTTGTACGGCCACAAATACGTCCCTTCTATCGCTCTAGACATGCACAGATGCAATACAGCCACAACGAAGGGTGTAATCATTCTGTTGGAACGGCGAGACGTTGTACGACCAAAGATACGTTCTTTCCATCGCTCTAGACGTGCACAGTTGAAATACAGCCACGACGATGTGTATAATCATTCTGTTGAGCGCAGAGACGTTGTACGGCCAGCGATACGTTCTTTCTATCGCTCTAGACGCGCGAAGATGATATACAGCCACAACGAAGTGTATAATCACTCTGTTGGAGCGCTGAGACGTTGTACGGCCACAAATACGTCCCTTCTATCGCTCTAGACATGCACAGATGCAATACAGCCACAACGAAGGGTGTAATCATTCTGTTGGAACGGCGAGACGTTGTACGACCAAAGATACGTTCTTTCCATCGCTCTAGACGTGCACAGTTGAAATACAGCCACGACGATGTGTATAATCATTCTGTTGGAGCGCAGAGACGTTGTACGGCCAGCGATACGTTCTTTCTATCGCTCTAGACGCGCGAAGATGATATACAGCCACAACGAAGTGTATAATCATTCTGTTGGAGCGCTAAGACGTTGTACGGCCAGAATTACGTCCTTTCTATTGCTCTAGACTTGCACAGATGCAATAGAAACACGACGAACTGTATAAACATTCTGCTGGAGCGCTGAGACGTTACGGCCAAAAACACATCCTTTCTATCGCTCTAGACATGCACAGATCCAATACGGCCACGACGAAGTGGATAATCATTCTGTTGGGACGCTGAGATGTTCTACGGCCAAAGATTCGTTCTTTTTGTCTTTCTTGACATGCACAGATGCAGTAGAGCAACAACGAAGTGTATAATCTTTCCGTTGGAACGCTGAGACGTTGTACGGCCAAAGATACGTCCTTTCTATCGCTCTAGACATGCAAAGTTGCAATACAGCCACGACGAAGTGTATAATCACTCTGTTGGAGCGCTGAGACGTTATACGGCCACAGATACGACCTTTTTATCGCTTTAGACATGCACAGATGCAATAGAGCTACAACGAAGTGTATAATCATTCCGTTGAAACGCTGGGACGTTGTACGGCCAAAAATACGTTCTTTCTATCGTGTAGACATGAACAGATGCAAAAGAGCCGCAACGAAGTGTATAATCATTCTGTTGGAATGCTGAGACGTTGTACGGCCAGAGATACGTCCTTTCTATCGCTCTAGACATGCAAAGATGCAATACAGCCACGACGAAGTGTAAAATTACTCTGTTGGAGCGGTGAGACGTTGTACGGCCAAAGATACGTCATTTCTATCACTCTAGACATGCACAGATGGAATAGAGCCACAACGAAGTGTATAATCATTTTGCTGGGGTATTCACACGTTTTGCAGCACAGATACGTCCTTTCTTTTGCTTGAGACATGCGCAGAAGCAATAGATCCCCAACGAAATGAATAATCATTCTGTTGGAGCGCGGATACGTTTTGCGGCCATAGATACGTTCTTTTTATCGCTTTAGACATGCACAGATGCAATAGAGCCACAACGAAGTGTATAATCATTGTGTTGGAGCGCATAGACGTTGTGAGGCCAAAGATACGTCGTTTCTATCTGTGTAGACATGCACAAATGCAATATAGCCTAATAGAAGTGTAAAATCATTCTGTTAGAGTGCTGAGACGTTGTGCGGCCAAAGATGCGTCCTTTTTATCGCTCTAGTCATGAACAAGGTAGAATAGAGCCCCAACGAAGAGTATATCATTCTGTTGGAGCGCTAAGACATTGTACGGCAAAATATACGTCCTTACTATCGCTCTAGACATGCATACATGCAATAGAGCCACAACAGAGTGTATAAACATTCTGTTGGAGCGCCAAGACGTTGTACGGCCAAAGAAACGTCCTTTCTATCCCTCTAGACATGCACAGACCAATAGAGCCACAACGATGTGTATAATTATTCTTTTGGAGGGCAAAGAAGCTGTATGGCCAAAAATACGTCTTTTCTATCGCTCTAGACATGCATACATGCAATAGAGCCTCAACGAAGTGTATAATCATTGTGTTGAAGCGCTGAGACGTTCTGCGGCCAAAGATACGTCCTTTCTATCGCTCTAGACATGCACAGATGCAGTAGAGCCACAACAAAGTGTACAAACATTCTGTTGGAGGGCTGAGACGTTGTACGGCCAAAGATACGTCCTTTTTATCGCTCTAGACATGCACAGATACAATGGAGCCCCAACGAAGTGTATAATCATTCTGCTGGAGCGTTAAGACGTTTTGCGGCCACAGATACGACCTTGTTATCGCTTTAGACATGCACAGATGCAATAGAGCTACAACGAAGTGTGTAATCATTCTGTTGGAACGACGAGACGTTGTACGGCCACAAATACGTCCTTTCTATCGCTTTAAACATGCACAGATGCAATAGAGCCCCAACGAAGTGTATAATCATTCTGTTGGAGCGCGAAGACGTTGTACGGCAAAAAATACGTCCTTTCTATCGCTCTAGACATGCATACATGCAATAGAGCCTCAACGAAGTGTATAGTCATTGTGTTGGAGCGCTGAGACGTTGTGCGGCCAAGGATGCGTCCTTTCTTTCGCTCTAGACATGCACAGATGCAATAGATCCCCAACGAAGTTTATAATCGATGTGCTGGAGCGCTGAGATGTTGTGCGGCCAAAGATACGTCTTTTCTATCCATCTAGACATGCACAGATGGATTAGAGCCACAACAAAGTGTATAGCCATTCTGTTTATGGGCTGAGACGTTGTACGGCCAAAGATACGTCATTTCTATCACTCTAGACATGCACAGATGGAATAGAGCCACAACGAAGTGTATAATCATTTTGCTGGGGTATTCACACGTTTTACAGCACAGATATGTCCTTTCTTTTGCTTTAGACATGCGCAGAAGCAATAGATCCCCAACGAAATGAATAATCATTCTGTTGGAGCGCGGATACGTTTTGCGGCCATAGATACGTTCTTTTTATCGCTTTAGACATGCACAGATGCAATAGAGCCACAACGAAGTGTATAATCATTGTGTTGGAGCGCATAGACGTTGTGAGGCCAAAGATACGTCGTTTCTATCTGTGTAGACATGCACAGATTCAATACAGCCTAAATGAAGTGTAAAATCATTCTGTTAGAGTGCTGAGTCTTTGTGCGGCCAAATATACGTCCTTTCTATCGCTCTAGTCATGAATAAGATGGAATGGAGCCCCAACGAAGTGTATATTCATTCTGTTGGAGAGCTAAGACATTGTACGGCAAAATATACGTCCTTTCTATCGACATGCATACATGCAAGAGAGCCACAACACAGTGTATAAACATTCTGTTGAAGGGCTGAGACATTGTACGGCCAAAGAAACGTCCTTTCTATCCCTCTAGACATGCACAGACCAATAGAGCCACAACGATGTGTATAATCATTCTGTTGGAGGGCTAAGAATATGTACGACCAAAAATACGTCTTTTCTATCGCTCTAGACATGCATACATGCAATAGAGCCTCAACGAAGTGTATAAGCATTGTGTTGGAGCGCTGAGACGTTCTGCGGCCAACAATACGTCCTTTCTATCGCTCTAGACATGCGCAGATGCAATAGAGCCACAACAAAGTGTACAAACATTCTGTTGGAGGGCTGAGACGTTGTACGGCCAAAGATACGTCCTTTCTTTCGCTCTAGACATGCACAGATACAATGGAGCCCCAACGAAGTGTATAATCATTCTACTGGAACGTTAGGACGTTTCGCGGCCCCAGATACGTCCTTTCTATCGCTTTAGCCATGCACAGATGCAATAGAGCTACAACGAAGTGTGTAATCATTCTGTTGGAACGACGAGACGTTGTACGGCCACAAATACGTCCTTTCTATCGCTTTAGATATGGACAGATGCAATACAGCCACAACGAAGTGTAAAATCATTCTGGTGGAGCGCAAAGACGTTGTTCGGCCAAAGATACGTCCTATCTATCGCTTTAGACATGCAGCGATGCAAAAGAGCTACAACGAAGTGTAAAATCATTCTGTTGGAGCGCGGAGACGTTTCGCGGCTAAAAATACGTCCTTTCTATCGCTCTAGACATGCATACATGTAATAGAGCCTCAACGAAGTATATAATCATTGTGTTGGAGCGCTGAGACGTTGTGCGGCCAAAGATACGTCCTTTCTATCCATCTAGACATGCACAGAAGGATTAGAGCCACAACAAAGTGTATAAATATTCTTTTATGGGCTAAGACGTTGTACGGCCAAAGATACGTCATTTCTATCACTCTAGACATGCACAGATGGAATAGATCCACAACGAAGTGTATAATCATTTTGCTGGGGTATTCACACGTCTTACTGCACAGATACGTCCTTTCTATTGCTTTAGACATGCGAAGATGCAATAGATCCCCAACGAAATGAATAATCATTCTGTTGGAGCGCGGATACGTTGTACGGCCATAGATACGTTCTTTTATCGCTTTAGACATGCACAGATGCATTAGAGCCACAACGAAGTGTATAATCATTGTGTTGGAGCGCTGAGACGTTGTGAGGCCAAAGATACGTCGTTTCTATCTGTGTAGACATGCACAGATGCAATAGACCCTAATCGGAGTGTAAAACCATTCTGTTAAAGTGCTGAGACGTTGTGCGGCCAAAGATACGTCGTTTTTATCGCTCTAGTCATGAACAAGATGGAATAGAGCCACAACGAAGTGTATGATCATTCTGTTGGAGCGCTAAGACATTGTACAGACAAATATACGTCGTTTCTATCGCTCTAGACATGCATACATGCAATAGAGTCACAACATAGTGTATAAACATTCTGTTGAAGGGCTGAGACGTTGTACGGCCAAAGAAACATCCTTTCTATCCCTCTAGACATGCACAGACCAATAGAGCCACAACGATGTGTATAATCATTCTGTTGGAGGGCAAAGAAGCTGTATGGCCAAAAATACGTCTTTTCTATCGCTCTAGACATGCATACTTGCAATAGAGCCTCAACGAAGTGTATAATCATTGTGTTGAAGCGCTGAGACGTTCTGCGGCCAAAGATACGTTCTTTCTATCGCTCTAGACATGCACAGATGCAGTAGAGCCACAACAAAGTGTACAAACATTCTGTTGGAGGGCTGAGACGTTGTACGGCAAAAGATACGTCCTTTCTTTCGCTCTAGACATGCACAGATACAATGGAGCCCCAACGAAGTGTATAATCATTCTGCTGGAGCGTTGAGACGTTTTGCGACCACAGATTCGTCTTTTCTATCGCTTTAGACATGCACAGATGCAATAGAGCTACAACGAAGTGTAAAATCATTTTGTTTGAGTGCTAGGACGCTGTTCGGCCAAAAATACGTCCTTTCTTTCGCTCTAGAAATGCATATATGCAATAGAGCCTCAACGAAATGTATAATCATTCTGTTGGAGCGCGGAGACGTTGTGCGTCGACAGATTTGTCCTTTCTATCGCTCTAGACATGCATACATGTAATAGAGCCTCAACGAAGTGTATAATCATTCTGTCGGAGCGCTAAGACGTTGTACGGCCAAAGATACGTCCTTTCTATCGCTCTAGACACGCACAGATGCAGTAGAGCCACAACAAAGTGTACAAACATTCTGTTGGAGGGCTGAGACGTTGTACGGCCAAAGATACGTTCTTTTTATCGCTCTAGACATGCACAGATACAATGGAGCCCCAACGAAGTGTATAATCATTCTGCTGGAGAGTTAAGACGTTTTTCGGCCACAGATACGACCTTTTTATCGCTTTAGACATGCACAGATGCAATAGAGCTACAACGAAGTGTGTAATCATTCTGTTGGAACGACGAGACGTTGTACGGCCACAAATACGTCCTTTCTATCGCTCTAGACATGCACAGATGCAATGGAGCCCCAACGAAGGGTAAAATTATTTTGTTTAAAGGCTGAGACGTTGTACGGCCAAAAATACGTCCTTTCTATCGCTCTAGACATGCACAGATTTAATGGAGCCCCAACGAAGTGTATAATCATCCTGCTGGAGCGTTAAGACGTTTTGCGGCCACAGATACGACCTTTCTATCGCTTTAGACATGCACAGATGCAATAGAGCCCCAACGAAGGGTAAAATCATTCTGTTTAAAGGCTGAGACGTTGTACGGCCAAAAATACGTCCTTTCTATCGCTCTAGACATGCACAGATACAATGAAGCCCCAACGAAGTGTATAATCATTCTGCTGGAGCGTTAAGACGTTTTGCGGCCACAGATACGACCTTTTTATCGCTTTAGACATGCACAGATGCAATAGAGCTACAACGAAGTGTGTAATCATTCTGTTGGAACGACGAGACGTTGTACGGCCACAAATACGTCCTTTCTATCGCTCTAGACATGCACAGATGCAATGGAGCCCCAACGAAGGGTAAAATTATTTTGTTTAAAGGCTGAGACGTTGTACGGCCAAAAATACGTCCTTTCTATCGCTCTAGACATGCACAGATTTAATGGAGCCCCAACGAAGTGTATAATCATCCTGCTGGAGCGTTAAGACGTTTTGCGGCCACAGATACGACCTTTCTATCGCTTTAGACATGCACAGATGCAATAGAGCCCCAACGAAGGGTAAAATCATTCTGTTTAAAGGCTGAGACGTTGTACGGCCAAAAATACGTCCTTTCTATCGCTCTAGACATGCACAGATACAATGAAGCCCCAACGAAGTGTATAATCATTCTGCTGGAGCGTTAAGACGTTTTGCGGCCACAGATACGACCTTTTTATCGCTTTAGACATGCACAGATGCAATAGAGCTACAACGAAGTGTGTAATCATTCTGTTGGAACGACGAGACGTTGTACGGCCACAAATACGTCCTTTCTATCGCTCTAGACATGCACAGATGCAATGGAGCCCCAACGAAGGGTAAAACCATTCTGTATAAAGGCTGAGACGTTGTACGGCCAAATATACGTCCTTTCTATAGACATGCTTACATGCAAGAGAGCCACAACACAGTGTGTAAACATTATGTTGAAGGGCTGAGACGTTGTGCGGCAAAGATACGTCTTTTCTATCTGTATAGACATGCACAGACGCAATAGAGCCCCAACGAAGTGTATAATTATTCCGTTGTAGCACTGAGACGTTGTGCGTCCACAGATACGTCCTTTCTATCGCTTTAAACATGCACAGATGCAATAGAGCCCCAACGAAGTGTATAATCATTCTGTTGGAGCGCGAAGACGTTGTACGGCCAAAAATTCGTCCTTTCTATCGCTCTAGACATGCATACATGCAATAGAGCCTCAACGAAGTGTATAGTCATTGTGTTGGAGCGCTGAGACGTTGTGCGGCCAAGGATGCGTCCTTTCTTTCGCTCTAGACATGCACAGATGCAATAGATCCCCAACGAAGTTTATAATCGATGTGCTGGAGCGCTGAGACGTTGTGCGGCCAAAGATACGTCTTTTCTATCCATCTAGACATGCACAGATGGATTAGAGCCACAACAAAGTGTATAGACATTCTGTTTATGGGCTGAGACGTTGTACGGCCAAAGATACGTCATTTCTATCACTCTAGACATGCACAGATGGAATAGATCCACAACGAAGTGTATAATCATTTTGCTGGGGTATTCACACGTCTTACAGCACAGATACGTCCTTTCTATTGCTTTAGACATGCGAAGATGCAATAGATCCCCAACGAAATGAATAATCATTCTGTTGGAGCGCGGATACGTTTTGCGGCCATAGATACGTTCTTTTTATCGCTTTAGACATGCACAGATGCGATAGAGCCACAACGAAGTGTATAATCATTGTGTTGGAGCACTGAGACGTTGTAAGGCCAAAGATACGTCGTTTCTATCTGTGTAGACATGCACAGATTCAATACAGCCTAAACGAAGTGTAAAATCATTCTGTTAGAGTGCTGAGTCTTTGTGCGGCCAAATATACGTCCTTTCTATCGCTCTAGTCATAGATAAGATGGAATGGAGCCACAACGAAGTGTATATTCATTCTGTTGGAGAGCTAAGACATTGTACGGCAAAATATACGTCCTTTCTATCGACATGCATACATGCAAGAGAGCCACAACACAGTGTATAAACATTATGTTGAAGGGCTGAGACATTGTACGGCCAAAGAAACGTCCTTTCTATCCCTCTAGACATGCACGGACCAATAGAGCCACAACGATGTGTATAATTATTCTGTTGGAGGGCAAAGAAGCTGTATGGCCAAAAATACGTCTTTTCTATCGCTCTAGACATGCATACATGCAATAGAGCCTCAACGAAGTGTATAATCATTGTGTTGAAGCGCTGAGACGTTCTGCGGCCAACAATACGTCTTTTCTATCGCTCTAGACATGCGCAGATGCAATAGAGCCACAACAAAGTGTACAAACATTCTGTTGGAGGGCTGAGACGTTGTACGGCCAAAGATACGTCCTTTCTTTCGCTCTAGACATGCACAGATACAATGGAGCCCCAACTAAGTGTATAATCATTCTACTGGAACGTTAGGACGTTTTGCGGCCCCAGATACGTCCTTCCTATCGCTTTAGCCATGCACAGATGCAATAAAGCTACAACGAAGTGTAAACTATTCCGTTTGAGTGCTAAGACGTTGTACGGCCAAAAATACGTCCTTTCTATCGCTTTAGATATGGACAGATGCAATACAGCTACAACGAAGTGTAAAATCATTCTGGTGGAGCGCAAAGACGTTGTTCGGCCAAAGATACGTCCTATCTATCGCTTTAGACATGCAGCGATGCAAAAGAGCTACAACGAAGTGTAAAATCATTCTGTTGGAGCGCGGAGACGTTTCGCGGCTAAAAATACGTCCTTTCTATCGCTCTAGACATGCATACATGTAATAGAGCCTCAACGAAGTATATAATCATTGTGTTGGAGCGCTGAGACGTTGTGCGGCCAAAGATACGTCCTTTCTATCCATCTAGACATGCACAGAAGGATTAGAGCCACAACAAAGTGTATAAATATTCTTTTATGGGCTAAGACGTTGTACGGCCAAAGATACGTCATTTCTATCACTCTAGACATGCACAGATGGAATAGATCCACAACGAAGTGCATAATCATTTTGCTGGGGTATTCACACGTCTTACAGCACAGATACGTCCTTTCTATTGCTTTAGACATGCGAAGATGCAATAGATCCCCAACGAGATGAATAATCATTCTGTTGGAGCGCGGATACGTTGTACGGCCATAGATACGTTCTTTTATCGCTTATAGACATGCACAGATGCATTAGAGCCACAACGTAGTGTATAATCATTGTGGTGGGAGCGCTGAGAACGTTGTGAGGCCAAAGATACGTCGTTTCTATCTGTGTAGACATGCACAGATGCAATAGACCCTAATCGGAGTGTAAAACCATTCTGTTAAAGTGCTGAGACGTTGTGCGGCCAAAGATACGTTGTTTTTATCGCTCTAGTCATGAACAAGATGGAATAGAGCCACAACGAAGTGTATGATCATTCTTTTGGAGCGCTAAGACATTGTACAGACAAATATACGTCATTTCTATCGCTCTAGACATGCATACATGCAAAAGAGTCACCACATAGTGTATAAACATTCTGTTGAAGGGCTGAGACGTTGTACGGCCAAAGAAACGTCCTTTCTATCCCTCTAGACATGCACAGACCAATAGAGCCACAACGATTGTATAATCATTCTGTTGGAGGGCCAAAGAAGCTGTATGCGCCAAAATACGTACTTTTCTATTGCTCTAGACATACATACGTGCAATAGAGCCTCAACGAAGTGTATAATCATTGTGTTGAAGCGCTGAGACGTTCTGCGGCCAAAGATACGTCCTTTCTATCGCTCTAGACATGCACAGATGCAGTAGAGCCACAACAAAGTGTACAAACATTCTGTTGGAGGGCTGAGACGTTGTACGGCCAAACATACGTCCTTTCTTTCGCTCTAGACATGCACAGATACAATGGAGCCCCAACGAAGTGTATAATCATTCTGCTGGAGCGTTAAGACGTTTTGCGACCACAGATTCGTCTTTTCTATCGCTTTAGACATGCACAGATGCAATAGAGCTACAACGAAGTGTAAAATCATTTCGTTTGAGTGCTAGGACGCTGTTTCGGCCAAAAATACGTCCTTTCTTTCGCTCTAGAAATGCATATATGCAATAGATCCCCAACGAAATGTATAATCATTTGGTTGGAGCGAGGAGACGTTGTACGGCAACGGATACGTCTTTTCTATCGCTCTAGACATGCACAGATGCAATAGAGCCACAACGAAGTGTCTAAACATTCTGTTGGAGGGATAAACGTTGTGCGGCCAAAGATACGTCTTTCTTTTTCGCTCTAGACATGCACAGATACAATGGAGCCCCAACGAAGTTTATAATCGATGTGTTGGAGCGCTGACACGTTGTGCGGCCAAAGATACGTCCTTTTTATCCATCTAGACATGCACAGATTGAATAGAGCCCCAAAGATGTGTATGTTCACTGATGTGTTGGAGGCGCTGACGTTGTGCGGTCAAAGACACGTCCTTTCTTTCGCTCTAGACATGCACAAATGGAATAGAGTCCAACGAAGTGTGAAGTCATTCT
>MBPM02000302.1:0-31636 GCA_001695595.3 Plasmopara viticola | reverse complement strand
TCTATTATTCCATCGTGTACAGACGCAATGCGAGACATAACTTAGCGCATATTCGCTCTTGTAAAGCGCTTAGATGATGTATGGTCATGGATACGTTCCTATCTATCAATCTAGACGTACGCAGATGCAATAGAGCCGCAACTTAAGCGTTTATTCGCTCTTTTAAAAGTGCTCAGATCATGTACGGCCAAAGATACGCATTTTCATATCATTCTTGACGTGTGCAGACGCAATTAAGCAACAACTAAAACGTATAATTCGCTCATGAGAAGTACTGAGGTTGATGATCGGCCATAGAAACGTCCTTTCATCATAAAGACGTGTGGCAGACGAAATTAAAAACAACTTAACGTAGAATCGCTCATGTTAAGTGCTAAGGTGATGATCGGCCATAGTTACGTCCTTTCTATCATTCTAGCCGTGTACAGACGCAATAGAGACATAAGTTAACGAATATTCGCCCTGGCGAAGCACTGAGATGATTATGGTCATGGATACGTCCTATCTATCATTCTAGACGTACGCAGATGCGATGAACCGCAACTAAGCGTTTATCGCTCTTCAAAAGTGCTGAGATCATGTACGGCCATACGTCTTTCTATTATTCGACGTGTGCAGACGCAATTAAGAGACAACTAAACGTATAATCGCTCATGTGAAATTCTGAGGTGATGATCGGCCATAGTTACGTCCTTTCTATTATTCCTGACGTGTACAGACGCAATAGAGACATAACTTCACCGCACATTCGCTCTTATAAAGTTCTTGGATGATGTATGTCGTGGATACGTCCTATCTATCATTCTAGACGTACGCAGATGCGATAGAGCCGCAACTAAGGTTTATCGCTCTTTAAAAGTGCTGAATCATGTACGGCCATAGAAACGTCCTTTCTTATTCTAGACGTGTCAGTCGCAATTTAAGAAACAACTAACGTATAATCGCTCATGTGAAGATCTGAGGTGGCATCGGCCAAAGAAACGTCCTTTCTAGCATTCTAGACATGTACAGACGCAAAAAACGCCATAACTTAGCGCCTATTCGCTCTGGTGAAGCACTGAGATGATGTATGGCCATGGATTCGTCCGAACGATCAATCTAGACGTACGCAGATGCGATAGAGCCGCGACTAAGCGTTTATTCGCTCTTTAAAAGTGCTGAGAAAATGTACGGCCAATAGATACGTCCTTTCTATCATTCTAGACGTGTAAAGACGCAATTAAAGAACAACAAGCGTATAATCGCTCATGTGAAGCGCTGAGGTGATATCGACCACAAGAAACGTCCTTTCTATTATTCCATCGTGTACAGACGCAATAGAGACATAACTTAGCGCATATTCGCTCTTGTTTAAAAGCGCTTAGCATGATGTATGGTCATGGATACGCTCCTATCTATCATTCCAGGCGTACGTAGATGCGATAGAGCCGCAACTAAGCGTTTATCGCTCTTTAAAAGTCTGAGAAAAGTACGGCCATAGATACGTCCTTTCTATCATTCTAGACGTGTGCAGACGCCAATTAAGAAACAACTAAACGTTATAATCGCTCATGTGAAGTGCTGAGGTAATGATCGGCCATAGAAACGTCCTTTCTCTTGATTCTAGACCTGTACAGACGCAATAGAGAAACATAACTTAGCGCATATTCGCTCTTTCTAAGCGCTTAGATAAGGTATGGTCATGGATACGTCCTATTTTTTTTTTCTAGACTACGCAGATGCCAATAGAGCCGCAACGAAGCGTTTATTCGCTTTTTGAGGTGCTGAGATCATGAACGGCCATCAGATACGTCCTTTCTATCATTCTCGACGTCTAAAGACGCAAGTAAAAAAACAACTAAGCGTATGATCGCTCATGTGTAGTGCTAAGGTGATGTCGGCCATAGTTACGTCCTTTCTATCATTCTAGACGTGTACAGAGGAATAGAGACATAACTTAACGCAAATTCGCTCTGGCGAAGCACTGAGATGTTTGTATGGCATGGATACGTCCTATCTATCATTCTAGACGTACGCAGATGCGATAGAGCCGCAACTAAGCGTTATCGCTCTTAAAAGTGCTGAGAAAATGTACGGCCATAGATACGTCCTTTCTATCATTCTAGACGTGTGCAGACGCAATTAAGAAACAACTTAACGTATAATCGCTCATGTGAAGTGCTGAGATGATTATCGGCCATAGAAACGTCCTTTCTATCATTCTAGACCTGTACAGACGCGATAGAGACAAAAGTTAGCGCATATTCGCTTTTGAAAGCGCTTAAAATGATGTATGGTCATGGATACGTCCTATTTATCATTCTAGACGAACGCAGATGCGTAAGCAACTAAGCTTTATTCCCTTATTTTAGGTGCTGAGACCATGACGGCCATAGATACGTCCTATCTATCATTCAAGAGGAACGCAGATGCGATAGAGCCACAACTAAGCGTATATTTGCTCTTTGAAAGTGCTGAGAAAATGTACGGCCCCTTGATGAGTCCTTTCTATCATTCTAGACGTGTACAGACGCAATAGAGACATAGGTTAACGCATATTCGCTCTGCGAAGCTCTGAGATGATGTAATGTCATGAGTACATCCTATCTATCATTCTAGACGTACGCAGATGAGATAGAGCCGCAACAAAGCTATTATTCGCTTTTTAAAGTGCTGAGAAAATGTACGGCCATTGGATACGTCCTATCTATCATTCTAGACGTACGCAGATGCGATAGAGCCGCAACTAAGCGTTTATCGCTCTTTAAAAGTGCTGAGAAAATGTACGGCCATTGATACGTCCTTTCTATCATTCTAGACGTGTGCAGACGTATTTAAAAAACGACGAAACGTATAATCGCTCATGAGAAGTACTGAGGTGTGCGATCGGCCAAGAAACGTCCTTTCTAGTATTCTAGACATGTACAGACGCAATAGAGACATAACTTAGCGCATTCTCGCTCCTGTAAAGCGCTTAGATGATGTATGGTCATGGATACGTCCTATTTATCATTCTAGACGAACGCAGATGCGATAGAGCCGCAACTAAGCGTTTATTCGCTTTTTTGAGGTGCTGAGATCATGAACGGCCATAGATACGTCCTTTCTATCTTTCTAGACGTGTGCAGACGCAATTAAGAAACAACTTAACGTATAATTGCTCTGTGAAGTGCTAAGGTGATGATCGGCCATAGTTACGTCCTTTCTATCATTCTAGACGTGTACAGACGCAATAGAGACACAAGTTAACGCATATTCGCTCTGGCGAAGCACTGAGATGATGTATGGTCATGGATACGTCCTATCTATCATTCAAGAGGAACGCAGATGCGATAGAGCCACAACAAGCGATATTTGCTCTTTGAAGTGCTGAGAAAATGTACGGGCCCCTTGATGAGTCCTTTCTATCATTCTAGACGTGTACAGACGCAATAGAGACATAACTTAACGCATATTCGCTCTGGTAAAGCACTGATATGATGTATGGTCATGGATACGACCTATCTATCATTCTAGACGTACGCAGATGCAATAGAGCCGCAACAAAGCTATTATTCGCTTTTAAAAAGTTCTGAGAAAATGTACGGTCATTGATACGTTCCTTTCTATCATTCTAGACGTGTGCAGACGTAATTAAGAAACGACTAAACGTATAATCGCTCATGAGAAGTACTGAGGTGATGATTTGCCGTAGAAACGTCCTTTCTATTATTCTAGACATGTACAGACGCAATAGAGACATAACTTAGCGCATTTTCGCTCTTGTAAAGCGCTTAGAAGATTGTATGGTCATGGATACGTCCTATTTATCATTCTAGACGAGCGCAGATGCGGTGGACACGCAACTAAGCGTTTAAAAGTGCTGAGATCATGTACGGCCATAAATACGTTCTTTCTATCATTCTAGACGTGTGCAGACGCAAGTAAAAAACAACTAAGCGTATGATCGTTCATGTGTAGTGCAAGGTGATGTTCGACCATAGTTACGTCCTTTCCATCATTCTAGACGTGTACAGACGCAATCGAGACATAACTTAACGCATATTCGCTCTGCCGAAGCACTGAGATGATGTATGGTCATGGATACGTCCTATCTATCATTCTAGGCGTGCGCAGATGAGATAAAGCCGCAACAAAGCTTTTATTCGCTCTTTAAAAGTGCTGAGAAAATGTACGGCCATTGATACGTCATTTCTATCATTCTAGACGTGTGCAGACGCAATTAAGAAACGACTAAACGTATAATCGCTCCTGAGAAGTGCTGTGGTGATGATCGGCCATAGAAAAGTCCTTTCTATCATTCTAGACGTGTGCAGACGCAATTAAGAAACAACTAAACGTATAATCGCTCATGTGAAGTGCTGAGGTGATGATCGGCCATAGAAACGTCCTTTCTATCATTCTAGACGTGTACAGACGCAATAGAGACATAACTTAACGCATATTCGCTCTGGCGAAGCACGAATATGATGTATGGTCATGGATACGACCTATCTATCATTCAAAGCGTACTTAGATGAGATAGAGCCGCAACAAAGCTATTTTCACTTTTAAAAGTGCTGAGATAGTGTACGGCCATTGATACGTCCTTTCTATCATTCTAGACGTGTGCAGACGCAATAGAGACATAACTTAGCGCATATTCGCTCTTGTAAAGCGCTGAAATGATGTATGGTCATGGATACGTCCTATTTATCATTCTAGACGAACGCAGATGCGTAGAGTTGCAACTAAGCGTTAATTCGCTCTTTAAAAGTGCTGAGATCATGTACGACCATAGATACGTCCTTTCTCTCATTCTAGACGTGTGCAGACGTAATTAAGATACCTCTAAACGTATAATCGCTCATGTGAAGTGCTGAGGTGATGATCGGCCATAGTTACGTCCTTTCTTTTCTTCTAGACATGTACAGACGCAATAGAGCCATAACTAAGCGCATATTGGCTCTGGCGAAGCACTGAGATGTTGTATGGCCAGCAGGATACGTCCAATCGGTCATTCTAGACGTACGCAGATGCGGTAGAATCGCAACTAAGCGTTTATTCCACTCTTTAGAAGTGCTGAGATCATGTACGGCCATAGACACGTCCTTTCTATCACTCTAGACGTCCGCAGACGCAATTAAGCAACAACTAAACGTATAATCGCTCATGAGAAGTACTGAGGTGATGATCGGCATAGAAACGTCCTTTCTATCATTATAGACGTGTAAAGACGCAATTAAAAAACAACCAAGCGTAAAATCGCTCATTGAAGTGCTGAGGTGATGATCGACATAGAAACGTCCTTTCTATTATTCCATCGTGTACAGACGCAATGGAGACATAACTTAGCGCATATTCGCTCTTGTAAAGCGCTTAGATGATGTATGTCATGGATACGTCCTATCTATCAATCTAGACGTACGCAATGCAATAGAGCCGCAACTAAGCGTTTATTCGCTCTTTAAAAGTGCTCAGATCATGTACGGCCAAAGATACGTCATTTCTATCATTCTTGACGTGTGCGGACGCAATTAAGCAACAACTAAACGTATAATCGCTCATGAGAAGTACTGAGGTGATGATCGGCCATAGAAACGTCCTTTCTATCATTAAAGACGTGTGCAGACGAAATTAAAAAACAACTTAACGTAGAATCGCTCATGTTAAGTGCTAAGGTGATGATCGGCCATAGTTACGTCCTTTCTATCATTCTAGCCGTGTACAGACGCAATAGAGACATAAGTTAACGCATATTCGCCCTGGCGAAGCACTGAGATGATGTATGGTCATGGATACGTCCTATCTATCATTCTAGACGTACGCAGATGCGATGAAGCCGCAACTAAGCGTTTATTCGCTCTTCAAAAGTGCTGAGATCATGTACGGCCATACGTCTTTTCTATTATTCTAGACGTGTGCAGACGCAATTAAGAGACAACTAAACGTATAATCGCTCATGTGAAATTCTGAGGTGATGATCGGCCATAGTTACGTCCTTTCTATTATTCCTGACGTATACAGACGCAATAGAGACATAACTCACCGCACATTCGCTCTTATAAAGTTCTTGGATGATGTATTGTCGTGGATACGTCCTATCTATCATTCTAGACGTACGCAGATGCGATAGAGCCGCAACTAAGCGTTTATCGCTCTTTAAAAGTGCTGAGATCATGTACGGCCATAGAAACGTCCTTTCTATTATTCTAGACGTGTGCAGTCGCAATTAAGAAACAACTAAACGTATAATCGCTCATGTGAAGATCTGAGGTGGCGATCGGCCAAAGAAACGTCCTTTCTAGAATTCTAGACATGTACAGACGCAAAAACGCCATAACTTAGCGCATATTCGCTCTGGTGAAGCATTGAGATGATGTATGGCCATGGATTCGTCCGAACGATCAATCTAGACGTACACAGATGCGATAGAGCCGCGACTAAGCGCTTATTCGCTCTTTAAAAGTGCTGAGAAAATGTACGGCCATAGATACGTCCTTTCTATCATTATAGACGTGTAAAGACGCAATTAAAAACAACCAAGCGTATAATCGCTCATGTGAAGTGCTGAGGTGATGATCGACCATAGAAACGTCCTTTCTATTATTCCATCGTGTACAGACGCAATAGAGACATAAATTAGCGCATATTCGCTCTTGTAAAGCGCTTAGATGATGTATGGTCATGGATACGTCCTATCTATCAATCTAGACGTACGCAGATGCAATAGAGCCGCAACTAAGCGTTTATTCGCTCTTTAAAAGTGCTCAGATCATGTACGGCCAAAGATACGTCATTTCTATCATTCTAGACGTGTGCAGACGCAATTAAGAAACGACTAAACGTATAATCGCTCATGAGAAGTACTGAGGTGATGATCTGCCGTAGAAACGTCCTATCTATCTTTCTAGACATGTACAGACGCAATAGAGCCATAACTTAGCGCATATTCGCTCTTGTAAGGTGCTGAATTGATGTATGGTCATGGATACGTCCTATTTATCATTCTAGACGAACGCAGATGCGGTAGAGCCGCAACTAAGCGTTAATTCGCTCTTTAAAAGTGCTGAGATCATGTACGGCCATAAATACGTCCTTTCTTTCATTCTAGACTTGTGCAGACGCAATTAAGAAACAACTCAACGTATAATCCCTCATGAGAAGTACTGAGGTGAAGATCGGCCATAGAAACGTCCTTTCTATCATTATAGACGTGTGCAGACGAAATTAAAAAACAACTTAACGTAAAATCGCTCATGTTAAGTGCTAAGGTGATGATCGGCCATAAATACGTCCTTTCTATCATTCTAGCCGTGTACAGACGCAATAGAGACATAATTTAGCGCATATTCACCCTGGCGAAGCACTGAGATGATGTATGGTCATGGATACGTCCTATCTATCATTCAAGAGGATCGCAGATGCGATAGAGCCGCAACTAAGCGTATATCTGCTCTTTAAAAGTGCTGAGAAAATGTACGGCCATTGATACGTCCTTTCTATCATTCTAGACGTCCGCAGACGCAATTAAGAGATAACTAAGCGTACTTTCGCTCATATGTAGTGCTGAGGTGATGATCGGCCATAGAAACGTCCTTTCTATCATTCTAGACGTGTACAGACGCAATAGAGACATAACTTAGCGCATATTCGCTCTTGTAAAGCGCTTAAATGATGTATGGTCTTGGATACGTCCAATCTATCATTCTAGACGAACGCAGATGCGATGAAGCCGCAACTAAGCGTTTATAAGCTCTTTAAAAGTGCTGAGATCATGTACGGCCATACATCTTTTCTTTCATTCTAGACGTGTGCAGACGCAATTAAGAGACAACTAAACGTATAATCGCTCATGTGAAGTGCTGAGGTAATGATCGACCATAGAAACGTCCTTTCTATCTTTCTAGACGTATACAGACTCATTAGAGATATAACTCAGCGCATATTCGCTCTTGTAAAGTTCTTGGACGATGTATGGTCATGGATACGTCCTATCTATCATTCTAGACGTACGCAGATGCGATGAAGCCGCAACTAAGCGTTTATCGCTCTTTAAAAGTGCTGAGATCATGTACGGTCATAGAAACGTCATTTCTATTATTCTAGACGTGTGCAGTCGCAAATAAGAAACAACTAACGTATAATCGCCCATGTGAAGTGCTGAGGTGGCGATCGGCCAAAGAAACGTCCTTTCTAGCATTCTAGACATGTACAGACGCAAAAAAGCCATAACTTAACGCATATTCGCTCTGGTGAAGCACTGAGATGATGTATGGCCATGGATTCGTCCTAACGATCAATCTAGACGTACGCAGATGCGATAGAGCCGCGACTAAGCGTTTTTTCGCTCTTTAAAAGTGCTGAGAAAATGTACGGCCATAGATACGTCCTTTCTATCATTCTAGACGTGTAAAGACGCAATTAAAAAACAACCAAGCGTATAATCGCTCATGTGAAGTGCTGAGGTGATGATCGACTATAAAAACGTCCTTTCTATCTTTCTAGACGTATAAAGACTCAATAGAGACATAACTCAGCGCACATTCGCTCTTGTAAAGTTCTTGGATGATGTATGGTCATGGATACGTCCTATCTATCAATCTAGACGTACGCAGATGCGATGAAGCCGCAACTAAGCGTTTATAAGCTCTTTAAAAGTGCTGAGATCATGTACGGCCATTGATACGTCCTTTCTATCATTCTAGACGACCGCAGACGCAATAAAGAGACAACTAAGCGTATGATCGCTAAAGTGTAGTGCTGAGGTGATGATCGGCCATAGAAACGTCCTTTCTATCATTCTAGACGTGTACAGACGCAATAGAGACATACCTTAGCGCATATTCGCTCTGGTGAAGCGCTTAATTGATGTATGGCCATGGATACGTCCTGACGATCAATCTAGACGTACGCAGATGCGATAGTGCGCGACTAAGCGTTAATCGCTCTTTAAAAATGCTGAGATCATGTACGGCCATAGAAACGTCATTTCTATTATTCTAGACGTGCGCAGACGCAATTAAGAAACAACTAAACGTATAATCGCTCATGTGAAGTGCTGAGGTGATGATCGGCCATAGAAACGTCCTTTCTATCTTTCTAGACGTATACAGACTCAATAGAGACATAACTCAGCGCACATTCGCTCTTGTAAAGTTCTTGGATGATGTATGGTCATGGATACGTCCTATCTATCATTCTAGACGTACGCAGATGCGATGAAGCCGCAACTAAGCGTTTATCGCTCTTTAAAAGTGCTGAGATCATGTACGGCCATATTCCTTTCTTTTATTCTTGACGTGTGCAGACGCAAATGAGCCATAACTTAGAGCATATTCGCTCTGGTGAAGCACTGAGATGATGTATGGCCATGGATACGTCCTAACGATCAATCTAGACGTACGCAGATGCGATAGAGCCGCAACTAAGCATTTATTCGCTCTTTAAACGTGCTGAGAAAATGTACGGCCATAGATACGTCCTTTCTATCATTCTAGACGTGTGCAGACGCAATTAAGAAACAACTAAACGTATAATCGCTCATGTGAAGTGCTGGGGTGATGATCGACCATAGAAACGTCCTTTCTATCTTTCTAGACGTATACAGACTCAAAAGAGACATAACTCAGCGCACATTCGCTCTTGTAAAGTTCTTGGATGATGTATGGTCATGGATACGTCCTATCTATCATTCTAGACGTACGCAGATGCGATGAAGCCGCAACTAAGCGTTTATCGCTCTTTAAAAGTGCTGAGATCATGTACGGCCAGACGTCTTTTCTATCATTCTAGACGTGTAAAGACGCAATTAAGAAACAACCAAACGTATAATCGCTCATGTAAAGTGCTGAGGTGATGATCGGCCATAGTTACGTCCTTTCTATTATTCCTGACGTGTACAGTCGCAACAGAGACATCACCCAGCGCACATTCGCTCTTATAAAGTTCTTGGGTGATGTATTGTCATGGATTCGTCCTATCTATCATTCTAGAAGTACGCAGATGCGATAGAGCCGCAACTAAACGCTTATCGCTCTTTAAAAGTGCTGAGATCATGTACGGCCATAGATACGTCCTTTCTATCATTCTAGACGTGTGCAGACGCAATTGAGAAACAACTTAACGTATAATCGCTCATGTGAAGTGCTGAGGTGATGATCGGCCATAGAAACGTCCTTTCTATTTTTCCTGACGTGTACAGAAGCAATAGAGACATAACTTAGCGCATATTCGCTCTTGTAAAGCGCATAGATGATGTGCGGTCATGGATACGTCCTAACGATCAATCTAGACGTACGCAGATGCGATAGAGCCGCGACTAAGCGTTTATTCGCTCTTTAAAAGTGCTGAAAAAATGTACGGCAATAGATACGTCCTTTCTATCATTCTAGACGTGTGCAGACGCAATTAAGAAACAACTAAACGTATAATCGCTCATGTGAAGTGCTGAGGCGATGCTCGGCCATAAAAACGTCCTATCTAATATTCTTGACGTGTACAGACGCAATAGAGACATAACTTAGCGCATATTCGCTCTTGTAAAGCGCTGAGATGATGTATGGTCATGGATACGTCCTATTTATCATTCTAGACGAGCGCACATGCGGTAGAGCCGCAACTAACTTATTAGTCGCTCTTTAAAAGTGCTGAGATCATGTTCGGCCATAAATACGTCCTTTCTATCATTCTAGACGTGTGCAGACGCAAATAAGGGACAACTTAACGTATAATCGCTCATGTGAAGTGCTGAGGTGATGATCGGCCATAGAAACGTCCTTTCTATTTTTCCTGACGTGTACAGAAGCAATAGAGACATAACTTAGCGCATATTCGCTCTTGTAAAGCGCATAGATGATGTGCGGTCATGGATACGTCCTAACGATCAATCTAGACGTACGCAGATGCGATAGAGCCGCGACTAAGCGTTTATTCGCTCTTTAAAAGTGCTGAAAAAATGTACGGCAATAGATACGTCCTTTCTATCATTCTAGACGTGTGCAGACGCAATTAAGAAACAACTAAACGTATAATCGCTCATGTGAAGTGCTGAGGCGATGCTCGGCCATAAAAACGTCCTATCTAATATTCTTGACGTGTACAGACGAAATAGAGACATAACTTAGCGCATATTCGCTCTTGTAAAGCGCTGAGATGATGTATGGTCATGGATACGTCCTATTTATCATTCTAGACGAGCGCAGATGCGGTAGAGCCGCAACTAACTTATTAGTCGCTCTTTAAAAGTGCTGAGATCATGTTCGGCCATAAATACGTCCTTTCTATCATTCTAGACGTGTGCAGACGCAATTAAGAAACAACTAAACGTATAATCGCTCATGTGAAGTGCTGGGTGATGATCGACCATAGAAACGTCCTTTCTATCTTTCTAGACGTATACAGACTCAAAAGAGACATAATTCAGCGCAGATCCGCCCTTGTAAAGTTCTTGGATGATGTATGGTCATGGATACGTCCTATCTATCATTCTAGACGAACGCAGATGCGATGAAGCCGCCTCTAAGCGTTTATAAGCTCTTTAAAAGTGCTGAGATCATGTACGGCCATACGTCTTTTCTATCATTCTAGACGTGCGCAGACGCAATTAAGAAACAACTAAACGTATAATCGCTCTGTGAAGTACTAAGGTGATAATCGGCAATAGTTAAGTCATTTCAAATTTTCTAGACATGTACAGACGCAAAAGAGACATAACTTAGCGCATATTCGCTCTGGTGAAGCACTGAGATGATGTATGGCCATTGATACATCCTATCTATCATTCTAGACGTACGCAGATGCGATAGAGCCGCGACTAAGCGTTTATTCGCTCTTTAAAAGTGCTGAGAAAATTCACGGCCATAAATACGTCCTATCTATCATTCTAGACGTGTGCAGACGCAATTAAGAAACAACTAAACGTATAATCGCTCATGTGGAGTGCTGAGGTGATGATCGACCATAGAAACGTCCTTTCTATCTTTCTAGACGTATACAGACTCAATAGAGACATAACTCAGCGCACATTCGCTCTTGTAAAGTTCTTGGATGATGTATGGTCATGGATACGTCCTATCTATCATTCTAGACGTACGCAGATGCGATGAAGCCGCAACTAAGCGTTTATAAGCTCTTTAAAAGTGCTGAGATCATGTACGGCCAGACGTCTTTTCTATCATTCTAGACGTGTAAAGACGCAATTAAGGGACAACTAAACGTATAATCGCTCATGTGAAGTGCTGAGGTGGTGATCGGCCATAGAAACGTCACTTCTCTTATTCCTGACGTGTACAGACGCAATAGAGACATAACTCAGCGCACATTCGCTCTTATAAAGTTCTTGGATGATGTATGGCCATGGATACGTCCTATCTATCATTCTAGACGTACGCAGATGCGATAGAGCCGCAACTAAGCGTTTATCGCTCTTTAAAAGTGCTGAGAAAATGTACGGCCATAGATACGTCCTTTCCACCATTCTAGACGTGTGCAGACGCAATTAAGAAACAACTAAACGAATAATCGCTCATGTGAAGTTCTGGAGTGATGATCGACCATAAAAACGTCCTTTCTAGCATTCTAGACATGTACAGACGCAAAAAAGCCATAACTTAGCGCATATTCTCTCTGGTGAAGCACTGAGATGATGTATGGCCATGGAATCGTCCTAACGATCAATCTAGACGTACGCAGATGCGATAGAGCCGCGACTAAGCGTTTATTCGCTCTTTAAAAGTGCTGAGAAAATGTACGGCAATAGATACGTCCTTTCTATCATTCTAGACGTGTAAAGACGCAATTAAAAAACAACCAAGCGTATAATCACTCATGTGAAGTGCTGAGGTGATGATCGACCACAGAAACGTCCTTTCTATTATTCCATCGTGTACAGACGCAATAGAGACATGACTTAGCGAATATTCGCTCTTGTAAAGCGCTTAGATGATGTATGGTCATGGATACGTCCTATCTATCAATCTAGACGTACGCAGATGCAATAGAGCCGCAACTAAGCGTTTATTCGCTCTTTAAAAGTGCTCAGATCATGTACGGCCAAAGATACGTCCTTTCTATCATTCTAGACGTGTGCAGACGCAATTAAGAAACGACTAAACGTATAATCGCTCATGAGAAGTACTGAGGTGATGATCTGCCGTAGAAACGTCCTTTCTATCTTTCTAGACATGTACAGACGCAAAAGAGCCATAACTTAGCGCATATTCGCTCTTGTAAAGTGCTGAAATGATGTAAGGTCATGGATACGCCCTATTTATCATTCTAGACGAACGCAGATGCGGTAGAGCCGCAACTAAGCGTTAATTCGCTCTTTAAAAGTGCTGAGATCATGTACGGCCATAAATACGTCCTTTCTTTCATTCTAGACTTGTGCAGACGCAATTAAGAAACAACTTAACGTATAATCGCTCATGAGAAGTACTGAGGTGATGATCGGCCATAGAAAAGTCCTTTCTATCATTATAGATGTGTGCAGACGAAATTAAAAAACAACTTAACGTAGAATCGCTCATGTTAAGTGCTAAGGTGATGATCGGCCATAAATACGTCCTTTCTATCATTCTAGCCGTGTACAGACGCAATAGAGACATAACTTAGCGCATATTCAACCTGGCGAAGCACTGAGATGATGTATGGTCAAGGATACGTCCTATCTATCATTCAAGAGGATCGCAGATGCGATAGAGCCGCAACTAAGCGTATATTTGCTTTTTAAAAGTGCTGAGAAAATGTACGGCCATTGATACGTCCTTTCTATCATTCTAGACGTCCGCAGACGCAATTAAGAGATAACTAAGCGTATTTTCGCTCATATGTAGTGCTGAGGTGATGATCGGCCATAGAAACGTCCTTTCTATCATTCTAGACGTGTACAGACGCAATAGAGACATAACTTAGCCTATATTCGCTCTTGTAAAGCGCTTAAATGATGTATGGTCTTGGATACGTCCAATCTATCATTCTTGACGTACGCAGATACGATAGAGCCGCAACTAAGCGTTTATAAGCTCTTTAAAAGTGCTGAGATCATGTTCGGCCATAAATACGTCCTTTCTATCATTCTAGACGTGTGCAGACGCAATTAAGAAACAACTTAACGTATAATCGCTCATGTGAAGTGCTGAGGTGATGATCGACTATAGAAACGTCCTTTCTATCTTTATAGACGTATAAAGACTCAATAGAGACATAACTCAGCGCATATTCGCTCTTGTAAAGCGCTTAGATGATGTATGGTCATGGATACGTCCTATCTATCAATCTAGACGTACCCAGAAGCGATGAAGCCGCAACTAAGCGTTTATAAGCTCTCTTAAAGTGCTGAGATCATGTACGGCCATACATACGTCCTTTCTATCATTCTAGACGTGTGCAGACGCAATTGAGAAACAACTTAACGTATAATCGCTCATGTGAAGTGCTGAGGTGATGATCGGCCATAGAAACGTCCTTTCTATTTTTCCTGACGTGTACAGAAGCAATAGAGACATAACTTAGCGCATATTCGCTTTTGTAAAGCGCATAGATGATGTGTGGTCATGGATACGTCCTAACGATCAATCTAGACGTACGCAGATGCGATAGAGCCGCGACTAAGCGTTTATTCGCTCTTTAAAAGTGCTGAAAAAATGTACGGCAATAGATACGTCCTTTCTATCATTCTAGACGTGTGCAGACGCAATTAAGAAACAACTTAACGTATAATCGCTCATGTGAAGTGCTGAGGCGATGCTCGGCCATAGAAACGTCCTATCTAATGTTCTTGACGTGTACAGACGCAATAGAGACATAACTTAGCGCATATTCGCTCTTGTAAAGCGCTGAGATGATGTATGGTCATGGATACGTCCTATTTATCATTCTAGACGAGCGCAGATGCGGTAGAGCCGCAACTAACTTATTAGTCGCTCTTTAAAAGTGCTGAGATCATGTTCGGCCATAAATACGTCCTTTCTATCATTCTAGACGTGTGCAGACGCAAATAAGGGACAACTTAACGTATAATCGCTCATGTGAAGTGCTGAGGTGATGATCGGCCATAGAAACGTCCTTTCTATTTTTCCTGACGTGTACAGAAGCAATAGAGACATAACTTAGCGCATATTCGCTCTTGTAAAGCGCATAGATGATGTGCGGTCATGGATACGTCCTAACGATCAATCTAGACGTACGCAGATGCGATAGAGCCGCGACTAAGCGTTTATTCGCTCTTTAAAAGTGCTGAAAAAATGTACGGCAATAGATACGTCCTTTCTATCATTCTAGACGTGTGCAGACGCAATTAAGAAACAACTAAACGTATAATCGCTCATGTAAGGTGCTGAGGCGATGCTCGGCCATAAAAACGTCCTATCTAATATTCTTGACGTGTACAGACGAAATAGAGACATAACTTAGCGCATATTCGCTCTTGTAAAGCGCTGAGATGATGTATGGTCATGGATACGTCCTATTTATCATTCTAGACGAGCGCAGATGCGGTAGAGCCGCAACTAACTTATTAGTCGCTCTTTAAAAGTGCTGAGATCATGTTCGGCCATAAATACGTCCTTTCTATCATTCTAGACGTGTGCAGACGCAATTAAGAAACAACTAAACGTATAATCGCTCATGTGAAGTGCTGGGTGATGATCGACCATAGAAACGTCCTTTCTATCTTTCTAGACGTATACAGACTCAAAAGAGACATAATTCAGCGCAGATCCGCCCTTGTAAAGTTCTTGGATGATGTATGGTCATGGATACGTCCTATCTATCATTCTAGACGAACGCAGATGCGATGAAGCCGCCTCTAAGCGTTTATAAGCTCTTTAAAAGTGCTGAGATCATGTACGGCCATACGTCTTTTCTATCATTCTAGACTTGCGCAGACGCAATTAAGAAACAACTAAACGTATAATCGCTCTGAAGTACTAAGGTGATAATCGGCAATAGTTAAGTCATTTCAAATTTTCTAGACATGTACAGACGCAAAAGAGCCATAACTTAGCGCATATTCGCTCTGGTGAAGCACTGAGATGATGTATGGCCATTGATACATCCTATCTATCATTCTAGACGTACGCAGATGCGATAGAGCCGCGACTAAGCGTTTATTCGCTCTTTAAAAGTGCTGAGAAAATTCACGGCCATAGATACGTCCTTTCTATCATTCTAGACGTGTGCAGACGCAATTAAAAAACAACTCAACGAATAATCGCTCATGTGGAGTGCTGAGGTGATGATCGACCATAGAAACGTCCTTTCTATCTTTCTAGACGTATACAGACTCAATAGAGACATAACTCAGCGCACATTCGCTCTTGTAAAGTTCTTGGATGATGTATGGTCATGGATACGTCCTATCTATCATTCTAGACGTACGCAGATGCGATGAAGCCGCAACTAAGCGTTTATAAGCTCTTTAAAAGTGCTGAGATCATGTACGGCCAGACGTCATTTCTATCATTCTAGACGTGTGCAGACGCAATTAAGGACAACTAAACGTATAATCGCTCATGTGAAGTGCTGAGGTGGTGATCGGCCATAGAAACGTCACTTCTCTTATTCCTGACGTGTACAGACGCAATATAGACATAACTCAGCGCACATTCGCTCTTATAAAGTTCTTGGATGATGTATGGCCATGGATACGTCCTATCTATCATTCTAGACGTACGCAGATGCGATAGAGCCGCAACTAAGCGTTTATCGCTCTTTAAAAGTGCTGAGAAAATGTACGGCCATAGATACGTCCTTTCCACCATTCTAGACGTGTGCAGACGCAATTAAGAAACAACTAAACGAATAATCGCTCATGTGAAGTGCTGAGGTGATGATCGACTATAGAAACGTCCTTTCTATCTTTCTAGAAGTATACAGACTCAATAGAGACATAACTCAGCGCACATTCGCTCTTGTAACGTTCTCGGATGATGTATGGTCATGGATACGTCCTATCTATCATTCTAGACGTACGCAGATGCGATGAAGCCGCCTCTAAGCGTTTATAAGCTCTTTAAAAGTGCTGAGATCATGTACGGCCATACGTCTTTTCTATCATTCTAGACGTGTGCAGACGCAATTAAGAGACAACTAAACGTATAATCGCTCATGTGAAGTGCTGAGGTGATGATCGGCCATAGTTACGTCCTTTCTATTTTTCCTGACGTGTACAGACGCAATAGAGACATAACCCATCGCACATTCGCTCTTATAAAGTTCTTGGATGATGTATTGTCATAGATACGTCCTATCTATCATTCTAGACGTACGCAGATGCGATAGAGCCGCAACTAAGCGTTTATCGCTATTTAAAAGTGCTGAGATCATGTACGGCCATAGAAACGTCATTTATATTATTCTAGACGTGTGCAGACGCAATTAAGAAACAACTAAACGTATAATCGCTCATGTGAAGTGCTGAGGTGGCGATCGGCCAAAGAAACGTCCTTTCTAGCCTTCTAGACATGTACAGACGCAAAAGAGCCATAACTTAGCGCATATTCGCTCTGGTGAAGCCCTGAGATGATGTATGGCCATGAATACGTCCTAACGATCAATCTAGACGTACGCAGATGCGATAGAGCCGCAACTAAGCGTTTATCGCTATTTAAAAGTGCTGAGATCATGTACGCCATAGAAACGTCATTTCTATTTTTCTAGACGTGTGCAGACGCAATTAAGAAACAACTAAACGTATAATCGCTCATGTGAAGTGCTGAGGTGGCGATCGGCCGAAGAAACGTCCTTTCTAGCATTCTAGACATGTACAGACGCAAAAGAGCCATAACTTAGCGCATATTCGTTCTGGTGAAGCACTGAAATAATGTATGACCATGGATACGTCCTAAACATCAATCTAGACGTACGCAGATGCGATAGAGCCGCGACTAAGCGCTTATTCGCTCTTTAAAAGTGCTGAGAAAATGTACGGCCATAAATACGTCCTTTCTATCATTCTAGACGTGTGCAGACGCAATTAAAAAACAACTCAACGAATAATCGCTCATGTGGAGTGCTGAGGTGATGATCGACCATAGAAACGTCCTTTCTATCTTTCTAGACGTATACAGACTCAATAGAGACATAACTCAGCGCACATTCGCTCTTGTAAAGTTCTCGGATGATGTATGGTCATGGATACGTCCTATCTATCATTCTAGACGTACGCAGATGCGATAGAGCCGCAACTAAGCGTTTATAAGCTCTTTAAAAGTGCTGAGAAATGTACGGCCATAGATACGTCCTTTCCACCATTCTAGACGTGTGCAGACGCAATTAAGAAACAACTAAACGTATAATCGCTCATGTGAAGTGCTGGGGTGATGATCGACCATAGAAACGTCCTTTCTATCTTTCAAGACGTATACAGACTCAATAGAGACATAACTCAGCGCACATTTGCTCTTGTAAAGTTCTTGGATGATGTATGGTCATGGATTCGTCCTATCTATCATTCTAGACGTACGCAGATGCGATAGAGCCGCAACTAAGCGTTTATAAGCTCTTTAAAAGTGCTGAGATCATGTACGGCCATTGATACGTCCTTTCTATCATTCCAGACGTGTGCAGACGCAATTAAGAAACAACTAAGCGTATAATCGCTCATGTGAAGTGCTGAGGTGACGATCGGCCATAGAAACGTCCTTTCTATCTTTCTAGACGTGTACAGACGCAATAGAGACATAACTTAGCGCATATTCGCTCTTTTAAAGCGCTTGAATGATGTATGGTCATGAATACGTCCAATCTATCATTCTAGACGAACGCAGATGCGGTAGAGCCGCAACTAAGCGTTTATAAGCTCTTCAAAAGTGCTGAGATCATGTACGGCCATACGTCTTTTCTATCATTTTAGACGCAATCGGACGTATCGATGGCCGTACATCATCTAGAAAGATAGAAATGACGTATAAATGGCCGTAGATCGTCTCAGCACTTCCAAAGATGAAATATAGGCTTAGTTGTGACTCTATTGCGTCTGCACGCGTCTAGAATGATAGAAAGGACGTATCTATGACCGTAGATCGTTTCAGCACTTCCAAAGAGCAAATACACGCTTAGTTGTGACTCTATTGCGTCTGCACGCGTCTAGAATGATAGAAAGGACGTATATATGGCCGTAGATCGTCTCAGCACTTCCAAAGAGCAAATACACGCTTAGTTGTGACTCTATTGCGTCTGCACGCGTCTAGAATGATAGAAAGGACGTATCTATGACCGTAGATCGTTTCAGCACTTCCAAAGAGCAAATACACGCTTAGTTGTGACTCTATTGCGTCTGCACGCGTCTAGAATGATAGAAAGGACGTATCTATGGCCGTAGATCGTCTCAGCACTTCCAAAGAGCAAATATACGCTTAGTTGTGACTCTATTGCGTCTGCACGCGTCTAGAATGATAGAAAGGACGTATCTATGGCCGTAGATTATCTCAGCACTTCCAAAGAGCAAATACACGCTTAGTTGTGACTCTATTGCGTCTGCACGCGTCTAGAATGATAGAAAGGACGTATCTATGCCGTAGATCGTTTCAGCACTTCCAAAGAGCAAATACACGCTTAGTTGTGACTCTATTGCGTCTGCACGCGTCTAGAATGATAGAAAGGACGTATCTATGGCCGTAGATTTCTCAGCACTTCCAAAGAGCAAATATAACTTAGTTGTGACTCTATTGCGTCTGCACGCGTCTAGAATGATAGAAAGGACGTATCTATGGCCGTAGATTATCTCAGCACTTCCAAAGAGCAAATATACGCTTAGTTGTGACTCTATTGCGTCTGCACGCGTCTAGAATGATAGAAAGGACGTATCTATGACCGTAGATCGTTTCAGCACTTCCAAAGAGCAAATACACGCTTAGTTGTGACTCTATTGCGTCTGCACGCGTCTAGAATGATAGAAAGGACGTATCTATGACCGTAGATCGTTTCAGCACTTCCAAAGAGCAAATACACGCTTAGTTGTGACTCTATTGCGTCTGCACGCGTCTAGAATGATAGAAAGGACGTATCTATGGCCGTAGATCGTCTCAGCACTTCCAAAGAGCAAATATACGCTTAGTTGTGACTCTATTGCGTCTGCACGCGTCTAGAATGATAGAAAGGACGTATCTATGACCGTAGATCGTTCAGCACTTCCAAAGAGCAAATACACGCTTAGTTGTGACTCTATTGCGTCTGCACGCGTCTAGAATGATAGAAAGGACGTATCTATGACCGTAGATCGTTTCAGCACTTCCAAAGAGCAATACACGCTTAGTTGTGACTCATTGCGTCTGCACGCGTCTAGAATGATAGAAAGGACGTATCTATGGCCGTAGATCGTCTCAGCACTTCCAAGAGCAAATATACGTTAGTTGTGACTCATTGCGTCTGCACGCGTCTAGAATGATAGAAAGGACGTATCTATGGCCGTAGATTATCTCAGCACTTCCAAAGAGCAAATATACGCTTAGTTGTGACTCTATTGCGTCTGCACGCGTCTAGAATGATAGAAAGGACGTATCTATGCCGTAGATCGTTTCAGCACTTCCAAAGAGCAAATACACGCTTAGTTGTGACTCTATTGCGTCTGCACGCGTCTAGAATGATAGAAAGGACGTATCTATGGCCGTAGATCGTCAGCACTTCCAAAGAGCAAATATACGCTTAGTTGTGACTCTATTGCGTCTGCACGCGTCTAGAATGATAGAAAGGACGTATCTATGGCCGTAGATCGTCTCAGCACTTCCAAGGAGCAAATATACGCTTAGTTGTGACTCTATTGCGTCTGCACGCGTCTAGAATGATAGAAAGGACGTATCTATGGCCGTAGATTATCTCAGCACTTCCAAAAAGCAAATATACGCTTAGTTGTGACTCTATTGCGTCTGCACGCGTCTAGAATGATAGAAAGGACGTATCTATGACCGTAGATCGTTTCAGCACTTCCAAAGAGCAAATACACGCTTAGTTGTGACTCTATTGCGTCTGCACGCGTCTAGAATGATAGAAAGGACGTATATGGCCGTAGATCGTCTCAGCACTTCCAAAGAGAAATATAGCTTAGTTGTGACTCTATTGCGTCTGCACGCGTCTAGAATGATAGAAAGGACGTATCTATGACCGTAGATCGTTTCAGCACTTCCAAAGAGCAAATATACGCTTAGTTGTGACTCTATTGCGTCTGCACGCGTCTAGAATGATAGAAAGGACGTATCTATGACCGTAGATCGTTTCAGCACTTCCAAAGAGCAAATACACGCTTAGTTGTGACTCTATTGCGTCTGCACGCGTCTAGAATGATAGAAAGGACGTATCTATGGCCGTAGATCGTCTCAGCACTTCCAAAGAAAATATACGCTTAGTTGTGACTCTATTGCGTCTGCACGCGTCTAGAATGATAGAAAGGACGTATCTATGGCCGTAGATCGTTTCAGCACTTCCAAAGAGCAAATATACGCTTAGTTGTGACTCTATTGCGTCTGCACGCGTCTAGAATGATAGAAAGACGTATCTATGGCCGTAGATCGTCTCAGCACTTCCAAAGAGAAATATAGCTTAGTTGTGACTCTATTGCGTCTGCACGCGTCTAGAATGATAGAAAGGACGTATCTATGGCCGTAGATCGTCTCAGCACTTCCAAGAGCAAATATACGTTTAGTTGTGACTCTATTGCGTCTGCACGCGTCTAGAATGATAGAAAGGACGTATCTATGGCCGTAGATCGTCTCAGCACTTCCAAAGAGCAAATATACGTTTAGTTGTGACTCTATTGCGTCTGCACGCGTCTAGAATGATAGAAAGGACGTATATATGGCCGTAGATTTCTCAGCACTTCCAAAGAGCAAATATACGCTTAGTTGTGATCTATTGCGTCTGCACGCGTCTAGAATGATAGAAAGGACGTATCTATGACCGTAGATCGTTTCAGCACTTCCAAAGAGCAAATATACGCTTAGTTGTGACTCTATTGCGTCTGCACGCGTCTAGAATGATAGAAAGGACGTATCTATGACCGTAGATCGTTTCAGCACTTCCAAAGAAAATACACGCTTAGTTGTGACTCTATTGCGTCTGCACGCGTCTAGAATGATAGAAAGGACGTATCTATGACCGTAGATCGTTTCAGCACTTCCAAAGAGCAAATACACGCTTAGTTGTGACTATTGCGTCTGCACGCGTCTAGAATGATAGAAAGGACGTATCTATGGCCGTAGATCGTCTCAGCACTTCCAAAGAAAATATACGCTTAGTTGTGACTCTATTGCGTCTGCACGCGTCTAGAATGATAGAAAGGACGTATCTATGACCGTAGATCGTTTCAGCACTTCCAAAGAGCAAATATACGCTTAGTTGTGACTCTATTGCGTCTGCACGCGTCTAGAATGATAGAAAGGACGTATCTATGACCGTAGATCGTTTCAGCACTTCCAAAGAGCAAATACACGCTTAGTTGTGACTCTATTGCGTCTGCACGCGTCTAGAATGATAGAAAGGACGTATATGGCCGTAGATCGTCTCAGCACTTCCAAAGAGAAATATACGCTTAGTTGTGACTCTATTGCGTCTGCACGCGTCTAGAATGATAGAAAGGACGTATCTATGACCGTAGATCGTCTCAGCACTTCCAAAGAGCAAATATACGTTAGTTGTGACTCTATTGCGTCTGCACGCGTCTAGAATGATAGAAAGGACGTATCTATGGCCGTAGATCGTCTCAGCACTTCCAAAGAGAAATATACTTAGTTGTGACTCTATTGCGTCTGCACGCGTCTAGAATGATAGAAAGGACGTATCTATGACCGTAGATCGTTTCAGCACTTCCAAAGAGCAAATATACGCTTAGTTGTGACTCTATTGCGTCTGCACGCGTCTAGAATGATAGAAAGGACGTCGTAGATCGTCTCAGCACTTCCAAAGAGCAAATATACGCTTAGTTGTGACTCTATTGCGTCTGCACGCGTCTAGAATGATAGAAAGGACGTATCTATGGCCGTAGATCGTCTCAGCACTTCCAAGAGCAAATATACGTTAGTTGTGACTCTATTGCGTCTGCACGCGTCTAGAATGATAGAAAGGACGTATCTATGGCCGTAGATCGTCTCAGCACTTCCAAAGAGCAAATATAAGCTTAGTTGTGACTCTATTGCGTCTGCACGCGTCTAGAATGATAGAAAGGACGTATCTATGGCCGTAGATCGTCTCAGCACTTCCAAAGAGCAAATATACGTTTAGTTGTGACTCGATTGCGTCTGCACGCGTCTAGAATGATAGAAAGGACGTATCTATGGCCGTAGATCGTCTCAGCACTTCCAAAGAGCAAATATACGTTAGTTGTGACTCTATTGCGTCTGCACGCGTCTAGAATGATAGAAAGGACGTATCTATGGCCGTAGATTTCTCAGCACTTCCAAAGAGCAAATATACGCTTAGTTGTGACTCTATTGCGTCTGCACGCGTCTAGAATGATAGAAAGGACGTATCTATGGCCGTAGATTTCTCAGCACTTCCAAAGAGCAAATATACGCTTAGTTGTGACTCTATTGCGTCTGCACGCGTCTAGAATGATAGAAAGGACGTATCTATGACCGTAGATCGTTTCAGCACTTCCAAAGAGCAAATACACGCTTAGTTGTGACTCTATTGCGTCTGCACGCGTCTAGAATGATAGAAAGGACGTATCTATGACCGTAGATCGTTTCAGCACTTCCAAAGAGCAAATACACGCTTAGTTGTGACTCTATTGCGTCTGCACGCGTCTAGAATGATAGAAAGGACGTATCTATGCCGTAGATCGTTTCAGCACTTCCAAAGAGCAAATATACGCTTAGTTGTGACTCTATTGCGTCTGCACGCGTCTAGAATGATAGAAAGGACGTATCTATGGCCGTAGATCGTCTCAGCACTTCCAAAGAGCAAATATACGCTTAGTTGTGACTCTATTGCGTCTGCACGCGTCTAGAATGATAGAAAGGACGTATCTATGGCCGTAGATCGTCTCAGCACTTCCAAAGAGCAAATATACGCTTAGTTGTGACTCTATTGCGTCTGCACGCGTCTAGAATGATAGAAAGGACGTATCTATGGCCGTAGATTTTCTCAGCACTTCCAAAGAGCAAATATACGCTTAGTTGTGACTCTATTGCGTCTGCACGCGTCTAGAATGATAGAAAGGACGTATCTATGACCGTAGATCGTTCAGCACTTCCAAAGAGCAAATACACGCTTAGTTGTGACTCTATTGCGTCTGCACGCGTCTAGAATGATAGAAAGGACGTATCTATGACCGTAGATCGTTTCAGCACTTCCAAAGAAAATACACGCTTAGTTGTGACTCTATTGCGTCTGCACGCGTCTAGAATGATAGAAAGGACGTATCTATGGCCGTAGATTTTCAGCACTTCCAAAGAGCAAATATACGCTTAGTTGTGACTCTATTGCGTCTGCACGCGTCTAGAATGATAGAAAGGACGTATCTATGGCCGTAGATCGTTTCAGCACTTCCAAAGAGCAAATATACGCTTAGTTGTGACTCTATTGCGTCTGCACGCGTCTAGAATGATAGAAAGGACGTATCTATGGCCGTAGATCGTCTCAGCACTTCCAAGAGCAAATACACGCTTAGTTGTGACTCTATTGCGTCTGCACGCGTCTAGAATGATAGAAAGGACGTATCTATGGCCGTAGATCGTTCAGCACTTCCAAAGAAAAATACACGCTTAGTTGTGACTCTATTGCGTCTGCACGCGTCTAGAATGATAGAAAGGACGTATCTATGGCCGTAGATCGTTCAGCACTTCCAAAGAGCAAATACACGTTAGTTGTGACTCTATTGCGTCTGCACGCGTCTAGAATGATAGAAAGGACGTATCTATGGCCGTAGATCGTCTCAGCACTTCCAAAGAGCAAATATACGTTTAGTTGTGACTCTATTGCGTCTGCACGCGTCTAGAATGATAGAAAGGACGTATCTATGGCCGTAGATTATCTCAGCACTTCCAAAGAGCAAATATACGCTTTATTGTGACTCTATTGCGTCTGCACGCGTCTAGAATGATAGAAAGGACGTATCTATGGCCGTAGATCGTTTCAGCACTTCCAAAGAGCAAATACACGCTTAGTTGTGACTCTATTGCGTCTGCACGCGTCTAGAATGATAGAAAGGACGTATCTATGGCCGTAGATCGTCAGCACTTCCAAAGAGCAAATATACGCTTAGTTGTGACTCTATTGCGTCTGCACGCGTCTAGAATGATAGAAAGGACGTATCTATGGCCGTAGATCGTCTCAGCACTTCCAAAGAGCAAATATACGTTTAGTTGTGACTCTATTGCGTCTGCACGCGTCTAGAATGATCGAAATGACGTATCTATGGAGCGTACATCGTTTCAGCACTTCCAAAGAGCAAATATACGCTTAGTTGTGACTCTATTGCGTCTGCACGCGTCTAGAATGATAGAAAGGACGTATCTATGGCCGTAGATCGTTCAGCACTTCCAAAGAGCAAATACACGCTTAGTTGTGACTCTATTGCGTCTGCACGCGTCTAGAATGATAGAAAGGACGTATCTATGGCCGTAGATCGTTTCAGCACTAGAGCGAATACACGCTTAGTTGTGACTCTATTGCGTCTGCACGCGTCTAGAATGATCAGCACTTCCAAAGAGCAAATACGTTTAGTTGTGACTCTATTGCGTCTGCACGCGTCTAGAATGATAGAAAGGACGTATCTATGGCCGTAGATCGTTCTCAGCACTTCCAAAGAGCAAATATACGCTTAGTTGTGACTCTATTGCGTCTGCACGCGTCTAGAATGATAGAAAGGACGTATCTATGGCCGTAGATCGTCTCAGCACTTCCAAAGAGCAAATATACGCTTAGTTGTGACTCTATTGCGTCTGCACGCGTCTAGAATGATAGAAAGGACGTATAAATGGCCGTAGATCGTCAGCACTTCCAAAGAGCAAATATACGTTAGTTGTGACTCTATTGCGTCTGCACGCGTCTAGAATGATAGAAAGGACGTATCTATGGCCGTAGATCGTCTCAGCACTTCCAAAGAGCAAATATACGTTAGTTGTGACTCTATTGCGTCTGCACGCGTCTAGAATGATAGAAAGGACGTATCTATGGCCGTAGATCGTTTCAGCACTTCCAAAGAGCAAATATACGCTTAGTTGTGACTCTATTGCGTCTGCACGCGTCTAGAATGATAGAAAGGACGTATCTATGGCCGTAGATCGTCTCAGCACTTCCAAAGAGCAAATATACGCTTAGTTGTGACTCTATTGCGTCTGCACGCGTCTAGAATGATAGAAAGGACGTATCTATGGCCGTAGATTCTCAGCACTTCCAAAGAGCAAATATACGCTTAGTTGTGACTCTATTGCGTCTGCACGCGTCTAGAATGATAGAAAGGACGTATCTATGGCCGTAGATCGTCTCAGCACTTCCAAAGAGCAAATATACGCTTAGTTGTGACTCTATTGCGTCTGCACGCGTCTAGAATGATAGAAAGGACGTATCTATGGCCGTAGATCGTCTCAGCACTTCCAAAGAGCAAATATACTTAGTTGTGACTCTATTGCGTCTGCACGCGTCTAGAATGATAGAAAGGACGTATCTATGGCCGTAGATCGTCTCAGCACTTCCAAGAGCAAATATACGCTTAGTTGTGACTCTATTGCGTCTGCACGCGTCTAGAATGATAGAAAGGACGTATCTATGGCCGTAGATCGTTTCAGCACTTCCAAAGAGCAAATATACGCTTAGTTGTGACTCTATTGCGTCTGCACGCGTCTAGAATGATAGAAAGGACGTATCTATGGCCGTAGATCGTCTCAGCACTTCCAAAGAGCAAATATACGCTTAGTTGTGACTCTATTGCGTCTGCACGCGTCTAGAATGATAGAAAGGACGTATCTATGGCCGTAGATCGTTCAGCACTTCCAAAGAGCAAATATACGTTAGTTGTGACTCTATTGCGTCTGCACGCGTCTAGAATGATAGAAAGGACGTATCTATGGCCGTAGATCGTCTCAGCACTTCCAAAGAGCAAATATACGTTTAGTTGTGACTCTATTGCGTCTGCACGCGTCTAGAATGATAGAAAGGACGTATCTATGGCCGTAGATCGTCTCAGCACTTCCAAAGAGCAAATATACGCTTAGTTGTGACTCTATTGCGTCTGCACGCGTCTAGAATGATAGAAAGGACGTATCTATGGCCGTAGATCGTTCAGCACTTCCAAAGAAAATACGTTTAGTTGTGACTCTATTGCGTCTGCACGCGTCTAGAATGATAGAAAGGACGTATCTATGGCCGTAGATCGTCTCAGCACTTCCAAAGAGCAAATATACGTTAGTTGTGACTCTATTGCGTCTGCACGCGTCTAGAATGATAGAAAGGACGTATCTATGGCCGTAGATTCTCAGCACTTCCAAAGAGCAAATATACGCTTAGTTGTGACTCTATTGCGTCTGCACGCGTCTAGAATGATCGAAATGACGTATCTATGGAGCGTACATCGTTTCAGCACTTCCAAAGAGCAAATATACGCTTAGTTGTGACTCTATTGCGTCTGCACGCGTCTAGAATGATAGAAAGGACGTATCTATGGCCGTAGATCGTCTCAGCACTTCCAAAGAGCAAATATACGCTTAGTTGTGACTCTATTGCGTCTGCACGCGTCTAGAATGATAGAAAGGACGTATCTATGGCCGTAGATCGTCTCAGCACTTCCAAAGAGCAAATATACGCTTAGTTGTGACTCTATTGCGTCTGCACGCGTCTAGAATGATAGAAAGGACGTATCTATGGCCGTAGATCGTTTCAGCACTTCCAAAGAGCAAATATACGCTTAGTTGTGACTCTATTGCGTCTGCACGCGTCTAGAATGATAGAAAGGACGTATCTATGGCCGTAGATCGTCTCAGCACTTCCAAAGAGCAAATATACGTTTAGTTGTGACTCTATTGCGTCTGCACGCGTCTAGAATGATAGAAAGGACGTATCTATGGCCGTAGATCGTTTCAGCACTTCCAAAGAGCAAATACGCTTAGTTGTGACTCTATTGCGTCTGCACGCGTCTAGAATGATAGAAAGGACGTATCTATGGCCGTAGATCGTTCAGCACTTCCAAAGAGCAAATATACGTTAGTTGTGACTCTATTGCGTCTGCACGCGTCTAGAATGATAGAAAGGACGTATCTATGGCCGTAGATTCTCAGCACTTCCAAGAGCAAATATACGTTAGTTGTGACTCTATTGCGTCTGCACGCGTCTAGAATGATAGAAAGGACGTATCTATGGCCGTAGATCGTCTCAGCACTTCCAAAGAAAATATACGCTTAGTTGTGACTCTATTGCGTCTGCACGCGTCTAGAATGATAGAAAGGACGTATCTATGGCCGTAGATCATTCAGCACTTCCAAAGAGCAAATATACGCTTAGTTGTGACTCTATTGCGTCTGCACGCGTCTAGAATGATAGAAAGGACGTATCTATGCCGTAGATCGTTTCAGCACTTCCAAAGAGCAAATATACGCTTAGTTGTGACTCTATTGCGTCTGCACGCGTCTAGAATGATAGAAAGGACGTATCTATGGCCGTAGATCGTCTCAGCACTTCCAAAGAGCAAATATACGCTTAGTTGTGACTCTATTGCGTCTGCACGCGTCTAGAATGATAGAAAGGACGTATCTATGGCCGTAGATCGTCAGCACTTCCAAAGAGCAAATATACGCTTAGTTGTGACTCTATTGCGTCTGCACGCGTCTAGAATGATAGAAAGGACGTATCTATGGCCGTAGATCTCAGCACTTCCAAAGAGCAAATATACGCTTAGTTGTGACTCTATTGCGTCTGCACGCGTCTAGAATGATAGAAAGGACGTATCTATGGCCGTAGATCGTTTCAGCACTTCCAAAGAGCAAATATACGCTTAGTTGTGACTCTATTGCGTCTGCACGCGTCTAGAATGATAGAAAGGACGTATCTATGCCGTAGATCGTTTCAGCACTTCCAAAGAGCAAATATACGCTTAGTTGTGACTCTATTGCGTCTGCACGCGTCTAGAATGATAGAAAGGACGTATCTATGGCCGTAGATCGTTCTCAGCACTTCCAAAGAGCAAATATACGCTTAGTTGTGACTCTATTGCGTCTGCACGCGTCTAGAATGATAGAAAGGACGTATCTATGGCCGTAGATCGTCTCAGCACTTCCAAAGAGCAAATATACGCTTTAGTTGTGACTCTATTGCGTCTGCACGCGTCTAGAATGATAGAAAGGACGTATCTATGGCCGTAGATCGTCTCAGCACTTCCAAAGAGCAAATATACGCTTAGTTGTGACTCTATTGCGTCTGCACGCGTCTAGAATGATAGAAAGGACGTATCTATGCCGTAGATCGTTTCAGCACTTCCAAAGAGCAAATATACGCTTAGTTGTGACTCTATTGCGTCTGCACGCGTCTAGAATGATAGAAAGGACGTATCTATGGCCGTAGATCGTTCTCAGCACTTCCAAGAGCAAATATACGTTAGTTGTGACTCTATTGCGTCTGCACGCGTCTAGAATGATAGAAAGGACGTATCTATGGCCGTAGATCGTCTCAGCACTTCCAAAGCAAATATACGCTTTAGTTGTGACTCTATTGCGTCTGCACGCGTCTAGAATGATAGAAAGGACGTATCTATGGCCGTAGATCGTCTCAGCACTTCCAAAGAGCAAATACACGCTTAGTTGTGACTCTATTGCGTCTGCACGCGTCTAGAATGATAGAAAGGACGTATATGGCCGTAGATCGTCTCAGCACTTCCAAAGAAAAATATAGCTTAGTTGTGACTCTATTGCGTCTGCACGCGTCTAGAATGATAGAAAGGACGTATCTATGGCCGTAGATCGTCTCAGCACTTCCAAAGAGCAAATATACGCTTAGTTGTGACTCTATTGCGTCTGCACGCGTCTAGAATGATAGAAAGGACGTATCTATGGCCGTAGATCGTCTCAGCACTTCCAAAGAGCAAATATACGCTTAGTTGTGACTCTATTGCGTCTGCACGCGTCTAGAATGATAGAAAGGACGTATATGGCCGTAGATCGTCTCAGCACTTCCAAAGAGACAAATATACGCTTAGTTGTGACTCTATTGCGTCTGCACGCGTCTAGAATGATAGAAAGGACGTATCTATGGCCGTAGATCGTCTCAGCACTTCCAAAGAGCAAATACACGCTTAGTTGTGACTCTATTGCGTCTGCACGCGTCTAGAATGATAGAAAGGACGAAGGACTATCTATGCCGTAGATCGTCTCAGCACTTCCAAAGAGCAAAATATACGCTTAGTTGTGACTCTATTGCGTCTGCACGCGTCTAGAATGATAGAAAGGACGTATCTATGGCCGTAGATCGTCTCAGCACTTCCAAGGAGCAAATATACGTTTAGTTGTGACTCTATTGCGTCTGCACGCGTCTAGAATGATAGAAAGGACGTATCTATGCCGTAGATCTCTCAGCACTTCCAAAGAGCAAATATACGTTTATTGTGACTCTATTGCGTCTGCACGCGCTAGAATGATAGAAAGGACGTATCTATGGCCGTAGATCGTTCTCAGCACTTTCCAAAGAGCAAATATACGTTTAGTTGTGACTCTATTGCGTCTGCACGCGTCTAGAATGATAGAAAGGACGTATCTATGGCCGTAGATCGTCTCAGCACTTCCAAAGAGCAAATATACGCTTAGTTGTGACTCTATTGCGTCTGCACGCGTCTAGAATGATAGAAAGGACGTATAAATGGCCGTAGATCGTCTCAGCACTTCCAAAGAGCAAATATACGCTTAGTTGTGACTCTATTGCGTCTGCACGCGTCTAGAATGATAGAAAGGACGTATAAATGGCCGTAGATCGTCTCAGCACTTCCAAAGATGAAATATAGGCTTAGTTGTGACTCTATTGCGTCTGCACGCGTCTAGAATGATAGAAAGGACGTATCTATGGCCGTAGATCGTCTCAGCACTTCCAAGGAGCAAATATACGTTTAGTTGTGACTCTATTGCGTCTGCACGCGTCTAGAATGATAGAAAGGACGTATCTATGGCCGTAGATCGTCTCAGCACTTCCAAGGAGCAAATATACGTTTAGTTGTGACTCTATTGCGTCTGCACGCGTCTAGAATGATAGAAAGGACGTATCTATGACCGTAGATCGTTTCAGCACTTCCAAAGAGCAAATATACGCTTAGTTGTGACTCTATTGCGTCTGCACGCGTCTAGAATGATAGAAAGGACGTATCTATGCCGTAGATTCTCAGCACTTCCAAAGAGCAAATATACGCTTAGTTGTGACTCTATTGCGTCTGCACGCGTCTAGAATGATAGAAAGGACGTATATATGGCCGTAGATCGTCTCAGCACTTCCAAAGAGCAAATATACGCTTAGTTGTGACTCTATTGCGTCTGCACGCGTCTAGAATGATAGAAAGGACGTATCTATGACCGTAGATCGTTCAGCACTTCCAAGAGCAAATATACGCTTAGTTGTGACTCTATTGCGTCTGCACGCGTCTAGAATGATAGAAAGGACGTATCTATGGCCGTAGATCGTCTCAGCACTTCCAAGAGCAAATATAGCTTAGTTGTGACTTATTGCGTCTGCACGCGTCTAGAATGATAGAAAGGACGTATCTATGGCCGTAGAT
>MBPM02000301.1:0-32031 GCA_001695595.3 Plasmopara viticola | reverse complement strand
TTAATGATGTAAACACTCGCTAAGTAGTGGCGCTTTTGCGTCCGAGCACATCCAAAGGATTGAAAAGACGTGTCTGTAGTCATACAGCGTACCATAGCTTATATGAAGTGAATGTACGCTTAGTCGTGGCCCAATTACGGCTGTGAACGTTTCGATAGATTGAAAGTAAGTATTTATGGTCGTACAACGTCTCAGCGCTTCAAGAGAGTCATTTACGCTTTATTGTATCTCTATTGCATCTTTGCGCGTCTTCCAAGACAGGAAGGACGTATCTGTCGTCGCAAATAATCTCAGCGCTCTAGAAAAATGATTGTACATTTAGTTGCAGCTCAATTACGTCTGTGCGCGTAAAGAATGACAGAAAGTACGTATTTGTGGCCGTACAGCGTTTCAGCGTTCTTAATGATGTAAACACTCGCTAAGTAGTGGCGCTTTTGCGTCCGAGCACATCTAAAGGATTAAAAAGACGTATCTATGGTCGTACAGCGTACCAGCGCTTAAATGAAGTGAATGTACGCTTAGTCGTGGCCCAATTACGGCTGTGAACGTTTCGACAGATTGATAGTAAGTATTTATGGTCGTACAACGTCTCAGCGCTTCAAGAGAGTCATTTACGCTTTATTGTATCTCTATTGCATCTTTGTCCGTCTTCCAAGACAGGAAGGACGTATCTGTCGTCGCACATAATCTCAGCGCTCTAGAAAAATGATCGAACACTTAGTTGCAGCTCAATTACGTCTGTGCACGTCTAGAATGACAGAAAGTACGTATTTGTGGCCGTACAGCGTTTCAGCGTTCTTAATGATGTAAACACTCGCTAAGTAGTGGCGCTTTTGCGTCCGAGCACATCTAAAGGATTGAAAAGACGTGTCTGTAGTCATACAGCGTACCAGAGTTTAAATGAAGTGAATGTACGCTTAGTCGTGGCCCAATTACGGCTGTGAACGTTTCGACAGATTGAAAGTAAGTATTTATGGTCGTACAACGTCTCAGCGCTTCAAGAGAGTAATTATACGCTTTGTTGTATCTCTATTGCATCTTTGTCCGTCTTCCAAGACAGGAAGGACGTATCTGTCGTCGCAAATAATCTCAGCGCTCTAGGAAAATGATTGTACATTTAGTTGCAGCTCAATTACGTCTGTGCACGTCTTGAATGATAGAAAGTACGTATTTGTGGCCGTACAGCGTCTCAGCGCTTCAATGATGTAAACACTCGCTAAGTAGTGGCTCTTTTGCGTCCGAGCACATCTAAAGGATTAAAAAGACGTGTCTGTAGTCATACAGCGTACCAGAGTTTAAATGAAGTGAATGTACGCTTAGTCGTGGCCCAATTACTGTGAACGTTTCGACAGATTGGTAGTAAGTATTTATGGTCGCACAACGTCTCAGCGCTTCAAGAGAGTAATTATACGCTTTGTTGTATCTCTATTGCATCTTTGTTCGTCTTCCAAGACAGGAAGGACGTATCTGTCGTCGCACATAATCTCAGCAATCTAGGAGAATGATTGTACATCTAGTTGCAGCTCGAGTACGTCTGTGCACGTCTTAAATGACAGAAAGTACGTTTGTGCCGTGCAGCGTCTCAGCGCTTCAATCATGTAAACACACGTTTAGTTGTGGCTCTTCTATCCCCGAGGTTAACTTAAAACATTGAAAAGACGTATCTATGGTCGTACACCGTACCAGCGCCTTAATGAAGTTAATGTACGCTTAGTCGGCCCTATTGCGGTTGTGAACGTTTCAATATATTGAAAGAAAATGACTATGTCGTACAACGTGTCAGCGCTTTAAAAGAGAAATTAGACGTTTTATTGTATCTCTATTGCATCTTTGCGCGTCATTCAAGACAGAAAGGACGTAACTATCGTCGCACATCATCTTAGCACTCTAGGAAGATGATTGAACATTAAGTTGCGGCTCGAGTACGTCTGTGCACGTTTTGAATGACAGAAAGTACGTATTTGTGGCCACACAGCGTCTCAGCGCTTCAATTATGTAGACACTCGCTAAGTTGTGGCTCTATTGCATCCGAGCACATCTAAAAGGATTGAAAAGCCGTATCTGTGGTCGTACAGCGTACCTGCGCTTAAATGAAGTAAATGTCCGCTTTGTTGTGGCCTCTTTGCGGCTGTGAACGTTTCGATAGATTGAAAGGACGAATCTATGGTCGTACAACGTTTCAGCGCTTTAACAGAGTGATTATATGCTTGGTTGTATCTCTGTTGCATCTGTGCGCGTCTTAAATGACAGAAATACATATCTGTCGTCGCACATTACCTCAGCGCTCTGGGAGAATGATTGTACATTAAGTTGCGGCACATTACCTCAGCGCTCTAGGAGAATGATTGTACATTAAGTTGCGGCTCACGTCTTGAATGTTAGAAAGTACGTATTTGTGGCCACACAGCGTTTCAGCACTTCAATGATGTAGACATTCGCTAAGTTGTGGCTCTATTACGTCCGAGCACATCTAAAAGGATTAAAAAGCCGTGTCGGTGGTCGTACAGCGGACCAGCGCTAAAATGAAGCGAATGTACGCTAAGTTGCCCTATTGCGGCTGTGAACGTTTCGATAGATTGAAGGAAAGATCTTGGTCGTACAACGTCTTAGCGCTTCAAGAGAGTGATTATAAGCTTTGTTTTATCTTTATTGCGTCTTTGCGCGTCTTTCAAGACAGGAAGGACGTATCTATCCTCGCACATAATCCCAGCACTCTAGGAAATTAATTGTACATTTAGTCGCGGCTCGAGTACGTCTGTGCACGTCTCAATGACAAAAGTACGTATTGTAGCCGTGCAGTGTCTCAGCGCTCTTTATATGTCAAAACTCGCTATGTTGTGGCTAGTTTGTGTCCGAGCACATCTAAAAGGATTGAAAAGACGTATCTGTGGTCATACAGCGTACCAGCGCTTAAATGAAGTAAATGTACGCTTAGTTTCGGCCCTATTGCGGCTGTGAACGTTTCGATAGATTGAAAGGACGAATCTATGGTCGTACAACGTTTCAGCGCTTCAACAGAGTGATTAAACGCTTTGTTGTATCTCTATTGCATCTTTGTCCGTCTTCCAAGACAGGAAGGACATATCTGTCGTCGCACATTACCTCAGCGCTCTGGGAGAATGATTGTACATTAAAATGCGGCTCACGTCTTGAATGTTAGAAAGTACGTATTTGTGGCCACACAGCGTTTCAGCGCTTCAATGATGTAAACACTCGCTAAGTTGTGCCTCTATTACGTCCGACCACATCTAAAAGGATTAAAAAGCCGTGTCGGTGGTCGTACAGCGGACCAGCGCTAAAATGAAGCGAATGTACGCTAGGTTTTGACCCTATTGCGGCTGTGAACGTTTCGATAGATTGAAGAGAAGTATCTTTGGTCGTACAACGTCTCAGCGCTTCAAGAGAGTGATTCTAAGCTTTGTTTTATCTCTATTGCGTCTTTGCGCGTCTTTCAAGACAGGAAGGACGTATCTATCGTCGCACATAATCCCAGCACTCAAGGAAATTTATTGTACATTTAGTCTCGGCTCGAGTACGTCTGTGCACGTCTCCAATGACAAAAAGTACGTATTTGTAGCCGTGCAGCGTCTCAGCGCTCTTTATCATGTCAAAACTCGCTATGTTGTGGCTAGTTTGTGTCCGATCACATCTAAAAGGATTGAAAAGACGTATCTGTGGTCATACAGCGTACCAGCGCTTAAATGAAGTAAATGTACGCTTAGTTTTGGCCCTTTTGCGGCTGTGAACGTTTCGATAGATTGAAAGGAAGTATCTATGGTCGTACAACGTTTCAGCGCTTCAACAGAGTGATTATAGGCTTTGTTGTATCTCTGTTGCATCTGCGCGCGTCTTAAATGACAGAAATGACATATCTGTCGTTGCACATTACCTCAGCGCTCTGGGAGAATGATTGTACATTAAGTTGCGGCACATTACCTCAGCGCTCTAGGAGAATGATTGTACATTAAGTTGCGGCTCACGTCTTGAATGTTAGAAAGTACGTATGTGTGGCCACACAGCGTTTCAGCGCTTCAATGATGTAGACACTCGCTAAGTTGTGCCTCTATTACGTCCGACCACATCTAAAAGGATTAAAAGCCGTGTCGGTGGTCGTACAGCGGACCAGCGCTTAAATGAAGCGAATGTACGCTTAGTTTTGACCCTATTGCGGCTGTGAACGTTTCGATAGATTGAAGAGAAGTATCTTTGGTCGTACAACGTCTCAGCGCTTCAAGAGAGTGATTCTAAGCTTTGTTTTATCTCTATTGCGTCTTTGCGCGTCTTTCGAGACAGGAAGGACGTATCTATCGTCGCACATAATCCCAGCACTCTAGGAAATTAATTGTACATTTGGTCGCGGCTCGAGTACGTCTGTGCACGTCTCGAATGACAAAAAGTACGTATTTGTAGCCGTGCAGCGTCTCAGCGCTCTTTACGATGTCAAAACTGTTGTGGCTAGTTTGTGTCCGAGCACATCTAAAAGGATTGAAAAGACGTATCTGTGGTCATACAGCGTACCAGCGCTTAAATGAAGTAAATGTACGCTTAGTTTTGGCCCTATTGCGGCTGTGAACGTTTCGATAGATGGAAAGGAAGTATCTATGGTCGTACAACGTTTCAGCGCTTCAACAGAGTGATTATATGCTTGTTGTATCTCTGTTGCATCTGTGCGCGTCTTAAATGACAGAAATGACATATCTGTCGTCGCACATTACCTCAGCGCTCTAGGAGAATGATTGTACATTAAGTTGCGGATACGTCTTGAATGTTAGAAAGTGCGTATTTGTGGCCACACAGCGTTTCAGCGCTTCAATGATGTAGACACTCGCTAAGTTGTGCCTCTATTACGTCCGACCACATCTAAAAGGATTAAATAGCCGTGTCGGTGGTCGTACAGCGGACCAGCGCTTAAATGAAGCGAATGTACGCTTAGTTTTGACCCTATTGCGGCTGTGAACGTTTCGATAGATTGAAGAGAAGTATCTTTGGTCGTACAACGTCTCAGCGCTTCAAGAGAGTGATTCTAAGCTTTGTTTTATCACTATTGCGTCTTTGCGCGTCCTTCAAGACAGGAAGGACGTATCTATCGTCGCACATAATCCCAGCACTCTAGGAAATTAATTGTACATTTAGTCGCGGCTCGAGTACGTCTGTGCACGTCTTGAATGACAGAAAGTACGTATTTGTGTCCGCACAGCATCTCAGCGCTCTTTATGATGTCAAAACTTGCTATGTTGTGGCTAGTTTGTGTCCGAGCACATCTAAAAGGATTGAAAAGACGTATCTGTGGTCATACAGCGTACCAGCGCTTAAATGAAGTAAATGTACGCTTAGTTTTGGCCCTATTGCGGCTGTGAACGTTTCGATAGATTGAAAGGAAGTATCTATGGTCGTACAACGTTTCAGCGCTTCAACAGAGTGATTATATGCTTGGTTGTATCTCGGTTGCATCTGTGCGCGTCTTAAATGACAGAAATGACGTATCTGTCGTCGCACATTACCTCAGCGCTCTGGGAGAATGATTGTACATAAGTTGCGGCACATTACCTCAGCGCTCTAGGAGAATGATTGTACATTAAGTTGCGGCTCACGTCTTGAATGTTAGAAAGTACGTATTTGTGGCCACACAGCGCTTCAGCGCTTCAATGATGTAGACACTCGCTAAGTTGTGCCTCTATTACGTCCGACCACATCTAAAAGGATTAAATAGCCGTGTCGGTGGTCGTACAGCGGACCAGCGCTTAAATGAAGCGAATGTACGCTTAGTTTTGACCCTATTGCGGCTGTGAACGTTTCGATAGATTGAAGAGAAGTATCTTTGGTCGAACAACGTCTCAGCGCTTCAAGAGAGTGATTCTAAGCTTTGTTTTGTCTCTATTGCGTCTTTGCGCGTCCTTCAAGACAGGAAGGACGTATCTATCGTCGCACATAATCCCAGCACTCTAGGAAATTAATTGTACATTTAGTCGCGGCTCGAGTACGTCTGCGCACGTTCGAATGACAAAAAGTACGTATTTGTAGCGTGCAGCGTCTCAGCGCTCTTAATGATGTCAAAACTGTTGTGGCTAGTTTGTGTACGAGCACATCTAAAAGGATTGAAAAGACGTATCTGTGGTCATACAGCGTACCAGCGCTTAAATGAAGTAAATGTACGCTTAGTTTTGGCCCTTTGCGGCTGTGAACGTTTCGATAGATTGAAAGGAAGTATCTTTGGTCGTACAACGTTTCAGCGCTTAACAGAGTGATTATATGCTTTGTTGTATCTCTGTTGCATCTGTGCGCGTCTTAAATGACAGAAATGACGTATCTGTCGTCGCACATTACCTCAGCGCTCTAGGAGAATGATTGTACATTAAAATGCGGCTCACGTCTTGAATGTTAGAAAGTACGTATTTGTGGCCACACAGCGTCTCAGCGCTTCAATGATGTAAACACTCGCTAAGTTGTGCCTCTATTACGTCCGACCACATCTAAAAGGATTAAAAAGCCGTGTCGGTGGTCGTACAGCGGACCAGCGCTTAAATGAAGCGAATGTACGCTTAGTTTTGACCCTATTGCGGCTGTGAACGTTTCGATAGATTGAAGAGAAGTATCTTTGGTCGTACAACGTCTCAGCGCTTCAAGAGAGTGATTCTAAGCTTTGTTTTATCTCTATTGCGTCTTTGCGCGTCTTTCAAGACAGGAAGGACGTATCTATCCTCGCACATAATCCCAGCACTCTAGGAAATTAATTGTACATTTAGTCGCGGCTCGAGTACGTCTGCGCACGTCTCGAATGACAAAAAGTACGTATTTGTAGCCGTGCAGCGTCTCAGCGCTCTTTATGATGTCAAAACTGTTGTGGCTAGTTTGTGTACGAGCACATCTAAATTGAAAAGACGTATCTGTGGTCATACAGCGTACCAGCGCTTAAATGAAGTAAATGTACGCTTAGTTTTGGCCCTTTTGCGGCTGTGAACGTTTCGATAGATTGAAAGGAAGTATCTTTGGTCGTACAACGTTTCAGCGCTTTAACAGAGTGATTATATGCTTTGTTGTGTTGCATCTGTGCGCGTCTTAAATGACAGAAATGACGTATCTGTCGTCGCACATTACCTCAGCGCTCTAGGAGAATGATTGTACATTAAGTTGCGGCTCACGTCTTGAATGTTAGAAAGTACGTATTTGTGGCCACACAGCGTTTCAGCGCTTCAATGATGTAAACACTCGCTAAGTCGTGGCTCTATTGCGTCCGAGCACATCTAAAAGGATTGAAAAGTCGTGTCGGTGGTCGTACAGCGGACCAGCGCTTAAATGAAGCGAATGTACGCTTAGTTTTGACCCTATTGCGGCTGTGAACGTTTCGATAAATTGTAGAGAAGTATATTTGATCGTACAACGTTTCAGCGCTTCAAGAGAGTGATTCTAAGCTTTGTTTTATCTTTATTGCGTCTTTGCGCGTCTTTCAAGACGGGAAGGACGTATCTATCGTCGCACATAATCCCAGCACTCTAGTAAATAAATTGTACATTTACTCGCGGCTCGAGTACGTCTGTGCACGTTTTGAATGACAGAAAGTACGTATTTGTGGCCGCACAGCGTCTCAGCGCTTCAATGATGTAAACACACGCTTAGTTGTGGCTCTTTTGCGTCTGAGCACATCTAAAAGGATAAAAAAGCCGTATCGGTGGTCGTACAGCGTACCAGCGCTTAAATGAAGTAAATGTACGCTTAGTCGTGGCCCTATTGCGGTTGTGAACGTTTTGATAGATTGAAAGGCAGTATCTATGGTCGTACAACGTCTCAGCGCTGCAAGAGAGTGATTCTAAGCTTTGTTTTATCTTTATTGCGTCTTTGCGCGTCTTTCAAGACAGAAAGGACGTATCTATCCTCGCACATAATCCCAGCACTCTAGGAAATTAATTGTACATTTAGTCGCGGCTCGAGTACGTCTGCGCACGTCTCGAATGACAAAAAGTACGTATTTGTAGCGTGCAGCGTCTCAGCGCTCTTAATGATGTCAAAACTGTTGTGGCTAGTTTGTGTACGAGCACATCTAAGTTGAAAAGACGTATCTGTGGTCATACAGCGTACCAGCGCTTAAATGAAGTAAATGTACGCTTAGTTTTGGCCCTTTTGCGGCTGTGAACGTTTCGATAGATTGAAAGGAAGTATCTTTGGTTGTACAACGTTTCAGCGCTTTAACAGAGTGATTATATGCTTGGTTGTATCTCTGTTGCATCTGTGCGCGTCTTAAATGACAGAAATGACGTATCTGTCGTCGCACATTACCTCAGCGCTCTAGGAGAATGATTGTACATTAAAATGCGGCTCACGTCTTGAATGTTAGAAAGTACGTATTTGTGGCCACACAGCGTTTCAGCGCTTCAATGATGTAAACACTCGCTAAGTTGTGCCTCTATTACGTCCGACCACATCTAAAAGGATTAAAAAGCCGTGTCGGTGGTCGTACAGCGGACCAGCGCTTAAATGAAGCGAATGTACGCTTAGTTTTGACCCTATTGCGGCTGTGAACGTTTCGATAGATTGAAGAGAAGTATCTTTGGTCGTACAACGTCTCAGCGCTTCAAGAGAGTGATTCTAAGCTTTGTTTTATCTCTATTGCGTCTTTGCGCGTCTTTCAAGACAGGAAGGACGTATCTATCGTCGCACATAATCCCAGCACTCTAGGAAATTAATTGTACATTTAGTCGCGGCTCGAGTACGTCTGCGCACGTCTCGAATGACAAAAAGTACGTATTTGTAGCCGTGCAGCGTCTCAGCGCTCTTTATGATGTCAAAACTGTTGTGGCTAGTTTGTGTACGAGCACATCTAAATTGAAAAGACGTATCTGTGGTCATACAGCGTACCAGCGCTTAAATGAAGTAAATGTACGCTTAGTTTTGGCCCTTTTGCGGCTGTGAACGTTTCGATAGATTGAAAGGAAGTATCTTTGGTCGTACAACGTTTCAGCGCTTTAACAGAGTGATTATATGCTTTGTTGTGTTGCATCTGTGCGCGTCTTAAATGACAGAAATGACGTATCTGTCGTCGCACATTACCTCAGCGCTCTAGGAGAATGATTGTACATTAAGTTGCGGCTCACGTCTTGAATGTTAGAAAGTACGTATTTGTGGCCACACAGCGTTTCAGCGCTTCAATGATGTAAACACTCGCTAAGTCGTGGCTCTATTGCGTCCGAGCACATCTAAAAGGATGAAAAGTCGTGTCGGTGGTCGTACAGCGGACCAGCGCTTAAATGAAGTGAATGTACGCTTAGTTTTGACCCTATTGCGGCTGTGAACGTTTCGATAAATTGAAGAGAAGTATATTTGGTCGTACAACGTTTCAGCGCTTCAAGAGAGTGATTCTAAGCTTTGTTTTATCTTTATTGCGTCTTTGCGCGTCTTTCAAGACGGGAAGGACGTATCTATCGTCGCACATAATCCCAGCACTCTAGGAAATAAATTGTACATTTACTCGCGGCTCGAGTACGTCTGTGCACGTTTTGAATGACAGAAAGTACGTATTTGTGGCCGCACAGCGTCTCAGCGCTTCAATGATGTAAACACACGCTTAGTTGTGGCTCTTTTGCGTCTGAGCACATCTAAAAGGATAAAAAGCCGTATCGGTGGTCGTACAGCGTACCAGCGCTTAAATGAAGTAAATGTACGCTTAGTTGGCCCTATTGCGGTTGTGAACGTTTTGATAGATTGAAAGGCAGTATCTATGGTCGTACAACGTCTCAGCGCTGCAAGAGAGTGATTCTAAGCTTTGTTTTATCTTTATTGCGTCTTTGCGCGTCTTTCAAGACAGAAAGGACGTATCTATCCTCGCACATAATCCCAGCACTCTAGGAAATTAATTGTACATTTAGTCGCGGCTCGAGTACGTCTGCGCACGTCTCGAATGACAAAAAGTACGTATTTGTAGCGTGCAGCGTCTCAGCGCTCTTAATGATGTCAAAACTGTTGTGGCTAGTTTGTGTCCGAGCACATCTAAGATTGAAAAGACGTATCTGTGGTCATACAGCGTACCAGCGCTTAAATGAAGTAAATGTACGCTTAGTTTTGGCCCTTTTGCGGCTGTGAACGTTTCGATAGATTGAAAGGAAGTATCTTTGGTTGTACAACGTTTCAGCGCTTTAACAGAGTGATTATATGCTTGTTGTATCTCTGTTGCATCTGTGCGCGTCTTAAATGACAGAAATGACGTATCTGTCGTCGCACATTACCTCAGCGCTCTAGGAGAATGATTGTACATTAATGCGGCTCACGTCTTGAATGTTAGAAAGTACGTATTTGTGGCCACACAGCGTCTCAGCGCTTCAATGATGTAAACACACGCTTAGTTGTGGCTCTTTTGCGTCTGAGCACATCTAAAAGGATTAAAAAGCCGTATCGGTGGTCGTACAGCGTACCAGCGCTTAAATGAAGCGAATGTACGCTTAGTTTTGACCCTATTGCGGCTGTGAACGTTTCGATAGATTGAAGAGAAGTATCTTTGGTCGTACAACGTCTCAGCGCTTCAAGAGAGTGATTCTAAGCTTTGTTTTATCTCTATTGCGTCTTTGCGCGTCCTTCAAGACAGGAAGGACGTATCTATCGTCGCACATAATCCCAGCACTCTAGGAAATTAATTGTACATTTAGTCGCGGCTCGAGTACGTCTGCGCACGTCTCGAATGACAAAAAGTACGTATTTGTAGCGTGCAGCGTCTCAGCGCTCTTAATGATGTCAAAACTCGCTATGTTGTGGCTAGTTTGTGTCCGATCACATCTAAAAGGATTGAAAAGACGTATCTGTGGTCATACAGCGTACCAGCGCTTAAATGAAGTAAATGTACGCTTAGTTTTGGCCCTTTGCGGCTGTGAACGTTTCGATAGATTGAAAGGAAGTATCTTGGTCGTACAACGTTTCAGCGCTTAACAGAGTGATTATATGCTTTGTTGTATCTCTGTTGCATCTGTGCGCGTCTTAAATGACAGAAATGACGTATCTGTCGTCGCACATTACCTCAGCGCTCTAGGAGAATGATTGTACGTTAATGCGGCTCACGTCTTGAATGTTAGAAAGTACGTATTTGTGGCCACACAGCGTTTCAGCGCTTCAATGATGTAAACACTCGCTAAGTTGTGCCTCTATTACGTCCGACCACATCTAAAAGGATTAAAAGCCGTGTCGGTGGTCGTACAGCGGACCAGCGCTTAAATGAAGCGAATGTACGCTTAGTTTTGACCCTATTGCGGCTGTGAACGTTTCGATAGATTGAAGAGAAGTATCTTTGGTCGTACAACGTCTCAGCGCTTCAAGAGAGTGATTCTAAGCTTTGTTTTATCTCTATTGCGTCTTTGCGCGTCCTTCAAGACAGGAAGGACGTATCTATCGTCGCACATAATCCCAGCACTCTAGGAAATTAATTGTACATTTAGTCGCGGCTCGAGTACGTCTGCGCACGTCTCGAATGACAAAAAGTACGTATTTGTAGCGTGCAGCGTCTCAGCGCTCTTAATGATGTCAAAACTCGCTATGTTGTGGCTAGTTTGTGTCCGATCACATCTAAAAGGATTGAAAAGACGTATCTGTGGTCATACAGCGTACCAGCGCTTAAATGAAGTAAATGTACGCTTAGTTTTGGCCCTTTGCGGCTGTGAACGTTTCGATAGATTGAAAGGAAGTATCTTTGGTTGTACAACGTTTCAGCGCTTTAACAGAGTGATTATATGCTTTGTTGTATCTCTGTTGCATCTGTGCGCGTCTTAAATGACAGAAATGACGTATCTGTCGTCGCACATTACCTCAGCGCTCTAGGAGAATGATTGTACATTAAAATGCGGCTCACGTCTTGAATGTTAGAAAGTACGTATTTGTGGCCACACAGCGTTCAGCGCTTCAATGATGTAAACACTCGCTAAGTTGTGCCTCTATTACGTCCGACCACATCTAAAAGGATTAAAAAGCCGTGTCGGTGGTCGTACAGCGGACCAGCGCTTAAATGAAGCGAATGTACGCTTAGTTTTGACCCTATTGCGGCTGTGAACGTTTCGATAGATTGAAGAGAAGTATCTTTGGTCGTACAACGTCTCAGCGCTTCAAGAGAGTGATTCTAAGCTTTGTTTTATCTCTATTGCGTCTTTGCGCGTCTTTCAAGACAGGAAGGACGTATCTATCCTCGCACATAATCCCAGCACTCTAGGAAATTAATTGTACATTTAGTCGCGGCTCGAGTACGTCTGCGCACGTCTCGAATGACAAAAAGTACGTATTTGTAGCCGTGCAGCGTCTCAGCGCTCTTTATGATGTCAAAACTGTTGTGGCTAGTTTGTGTACGAGCACATCTAAATTGAAAAGACGTATCTGTGGTCATACAGCGTACCAGCGCTTAAATGAAGTAAATGTACGCTTAGTTTTGGCCCTTTGCGGCTGTGAACGTTTCGATAGATTGAAAGGAAGTATCTTTGGTCGTACAACGTTTCAGCGCTTAACAGAGTGATTATATGCTTTGTTGTGTTGCATCTGTGCGCGTCTTAAATGACAGAAATGACGTATCTGTCGTCGCACATTACCTCAGCGCTCTAGGAGAATGATTGTACATTAAGTTGCGGCTCACGTCTTGAATGTTAGAAAGTACGTATTTGTGGCCACACAGCGTTTCAGCGCTTCAATGATGTAAACACTCGCTAAGTGTGGCTCTATTGCGTCCGACCACATCTAAAAGGATTAAAAAGCCGTGTCGGTGGTCGTACAGGGGACCAGCGCTTAAATGAAGCGAATGTACGCTTTGTTTTGACCCTATTGCGGCTGTGAACGTTTCGATAAATTGAAGAGAAGTATATTTGTCGTACAACGTTTCAGCGCTTCAAGAGAGTGATTCTAAGCTTTGTTTTATCTTTATTGCGTCTTTGCGCGTCTTTCAAGACGGGAAGGACGTATCTATCGTCGCACATAATCCCAGCACTCTAGAAATAAATTGTACATTTACTCGCGGCTCGAGTACGTCTGTGCACGTTTTGAATGACAGAAAGTACGTATTTGTGGCCGCACAGCGTCTCAGCGCTTCAATGATGTAAACACACGCTTAGTTGTGGCTCTTTTGCGTCTGAGCACATCTAAAAGGATAAAAAGCCGTATCGGTGGTCGTACAGCGTACCAGCGCTTAAATGAAGTAAATGTACGCTTAGTCGTGGCCCTATTGCGGTTGTGAACGTTTTGATAGATTGAAAGGCAGTATCTATGGTCGTACAACGTCTCAGCGCTGCAAGAGAGTGATTCTAAGCTTTGTTTTATCTTTATTGCGTCTTTGCGCGTCTTTCAAGACAGAAAGGACGTATCTATCCTCGCACATAATCCCAGCACTCTAGGAAATTAATTGTACATTTAGTCGCGGCTCGAGTACGTCTGCGCACGTCTGAATGACAAAAAGTACGTATTTGTGCGTGCAGCGTCTCAGCGCTCTTAATGATGTCAAAACTGTTGTGGCTAGTTTGTGTCGAGCACATCTAAGTTGAAAAGACGTATCTGTGGTCATACAGCGTACCAGCGCTTAAATGAAGTAAATGTACGCTTAGTTTTGGCCCTTTGCGGCTGTGAACGTTTCGATAGATTGAAAGGAAGTATCTTTGGTCGTACAACGTTTCAGCGCTTAACAGAGTGATTATATACTTTGTTGTATCTCTGTTGCATCTGTGCGCGTCTTAAATGACAGAAATGACGTATCTGTCGTCGCACATTACCTCAGCGCTCTAGGAGAATGATTGTACATTAAATGCGGCTCACGTCTTGAATGTTAGAAAGTACGTATTTGTGGCCACACAGCGTTTCAGCGCTTCAATGATGTAACACTCGCTAAGTTGTGCCTCTATTACGTCCGACCACATCTAAAAGGATTAAAAGCCGTGTCGGTGGTCGTACAGCGGACCAGCGCTTAAATGAAGCGAATGTACGCTTAGTTTTGACCCTATTGCGGCTGTGAACGTTTCGATAGATTGAAGAGAAGTATCTTTGGTCGTACAACGTCTCAGCGCTTCAAGAGAGTGATTCTAAGCTTTGTTTTATCTTTATTGCGTCTTTGCGCGTCTTCAAGACAGGAAGGACGTATCTATCGTCGCACATAATCCCAGCACTCTAGGAAATTAATTGTACATTTAGTCGCGGCTCGAGTACGTCTGCGCACGTCTCGAATGACAAAAAGTACGTATTTGTAGCCGTGCAGCGTCTCAGCGCTCTTTATGATGTCAAAACTGTTGTGGCTAGTTTGTGTACGAGCACATCTAAATTGAAAAGACGTATCTGTGGTCATACAGCGTACCAGCGCTTAAATGAAGTAAATGTACGCTTAGTTTTGGCCCTTTTGCGGCTGTGAACGTTTCGATAGATTGAAAGGAAGTATCTTTGGTCGTACAACGTTTCAGCGCTTTAACAGAGTGATTATATGCTTTGTTGTGTTGCATCTGTGCGCGTCTTAAATGACAGAAATGACGTATCTGTCGTCGCACATTACCTCAGCGCTCTAGGAGAATGATTGTACATTAAGTTGCGGCTCACGTCTTGAATGTTAGAAAGTACGTATTTGTGGCCACACAGCGTTTCAGCGCTTCAATGATGTAAACACTCGCTAAGTGTGGCTCTATTGCGTCCGAGCACATCTAAAAGGATTAAAAGTCGTGTCGGTGGTCGTACAGCGGACCAGCGCTTAAATGAAGCGAATGTACGCTTAGTTTTGACCCTATTGCGGCTGTGAACGTTTCGATAAATTGAAGAGAAGTATCTTTGGTCGTACAACGTTTCAGCGCTTCAAGAGAGTGATTCTTAGCTTTGTTTTATCTTTATTGCGTCTTTGCGCGTCTTTCAAGACGGGAAGGACGTATCTATCGTCGCACATAATCCCAGCACTCTAGGAAATTAATTGTACATTTACTCGCGGCTCGAGTACGTCTGTGCACGTTTGAATGACAGAAAGTACGTATTTGTGGCCGCACAGCGTCTCAGCGCTTCAATGATGTAAACACACGCTTAGTTGTGGCTCTTTTGCGTCTGAGCACATCTAAAAGGATAAAAAGCCGTATCGGTGGTCGTACAGCGTACCAGCGCTTAAATGAAGTAAATGTACGCTTAGTTTTGGCCCTATTGCGGTTGTGAACGTTTTGATAGATTGAAAGGAAGTATCTATGGTCGTACAACGTCTCAGCGCTTCAAGAGAGTGATTCTAAGCTTTGTTTTATCTTTATTGCGTCTTTGCGCGTCTTTCAAGACAGGAAGGACGTATCTATCGTCGCACATAATCCCAGCACTCTAGAAATAATTGTACATTTACTCGCGGCTCGAGTACGTCTGTGCACGTTTAAATGACAGAAAGTACGTATTTGTGGCCACACAGCGTCTCAGTGCTTAATATGCAAACACATGCTAAGTTGTGGCTCTATTGCGTCCGAGCACATCTAAAGGATTAAAAAGCCGTGTCGGTGGTCGTACAGGACCAGCGCTTAAATGAAGCGAATGTACGCTTAGTTTTGCCCTATTGCGGCTGTGAACGTTTCGATAGATTGAAGAGAAGTATCTTTGGTCGTACAACGTTTCAGCGCTTCAAGAGAGTGATTCTAAGCTTTGTTTTATCTCTATTGCGTCTTTGCGCGTCTTTCAAGACAGGAAGGACGTATCTATCGTCGCACATAATCCCAGCACTCTAGGAAATTAATTGTACATTTACTCGCGGCTCGAGTACGTCTGTGCACGTTTTGAATGACAGAAAGTACGTATTTGTGGCCGCACAGCGTCTCAGCGCTTCAATGATGTAAACACACGCTTAGTTGTGGCTCTTTTGCGTCGAGCACATCTAAAAGGATTAAAAAGCCGTATCGGTGGTCGTACAGCGTACCAGCGCTTAAATGAAGTAAATGTACGCTTAGTTTTGGCCCTATTGCGGCTGTGAACGTTTGATAGATTGAAAGGAAGTATCTATGGTCGTACAACGTCTCAGCGCTTCAAGAGAGTGATTCTAAGCTTTGTTTTATCTTTATTGCGTCTTTGCGCGTCTTTCAAGACAGGAAGGACGTATCTATCGTCGCACATAATCCCAGCACTCTAGAAAATCAATTGTACATTTACTCGCGGCTCGAGTACGTCTGTGCACGTTTTAAATGACAGAAAGTACGTATTTGTGGCCACACAGCGTCTCAGTGCTTTAATTATGCAAACACTGCTAAGTTGTGGCTCTATTGCGTCCGAGCACATCTAAAGGATTAAAAAGCCGTGTCGGTGGTCGTACAGGGACCAGCGCTTAAATGAAGCGAATGTACGCTTTGTTTTGACCCTATTGCGGCTGTGAACGTTTCGATAGATTGAAGAGAAGTATCTTTGGTCGTACAACGTTTCAGAGCTTCAAGAGAGTGATTCTAAGCTTTGTTTTATCTCTATTGCGTCTTTGCGCGTCTTTCAAGACAGGAAGGACGTATCTATCGTCGCACATAATCCCAGCACTCTAGGAAATTAATTGTACATTTACTCGCGGCTCGAGTACGTCTGTGCACGTTTGAATGACAGAAAGTACGTATTTGTGGCCGCACAGCGTCTCAGCGCTTCAATGATGTAAACACACGCTTAGTTGTGGCTCTTTTGCGTCGAGCACATCTAAAAGGATAAAAAAGCCGTATCGGTGGTCGTACAGCGTACCAGCGCTTAAATGAAGTAAATGTACGCTTAGTTTTGGCCCTATTGCGGTTGTGAACGTTTGATAGATTGAAAGGAAGTATCTATGGTCGTACAACGTCTCAGCGCTTCAAGAGAGTGATTCTAAGCTTTGTTTTATCTTATTGCGTCTTTGCGCGTCTTTCAAGACAGGAAGGACGTATCTATCGTCGCACATAATCCCAGCACTCTAGGAAATAATTGTACATTTACTCGCGGTCGAGTACGTCTGTGCACGTTTGAATGACAGAAAGTACGTATTTGTGGCCACACAGCGTCTCAGTGCTTTAATTATGCAAACACATGCTAAGTTGTGGCTCTATTGCGTCCGAGCACATCTAAAGGGATTATAAAGCCGTGTCGGTGGTCGTACAGGGGACCAGCGCTTAAATGAAGCGAATGTACGCTTAGTTTTGACCCTATTGCGGCTGTGAACGTTTCGATAGATTGAAGAGAAGTATCTTTGGTCGTACAACGTTTCAGCGCTTCAAGAGAGTGATTCTAAGCTTTGTTTTATCTCTATTGCGTCTTTGCGCGTCTTTCAAGACAGGAAGGACGTATCTATCGTCGCACATCATCCCAGCACTCTAGGAAATTAATTGTACATTTAGTCGCGGCTCGAGTACGTCTGTGCACGTCTTGAATGACAGAAAGTACGTATTTGTGGCCGCACAGCGTCTCAGCGCTTCAATGATGTAAAAACACGCTTAGTTGTGGCTCTATTGCGTCTGAGCACATCTAAAAAGAATTAAAAAGACGTACCTGTGGTCGTACAGCGTACCAGCGCTTAAATGAAGTAAATGTACGCTTTGTTGTGGCCCTATTGCGGTTGTGAACGTTTTGATAGATTGAAAGGAAGTATCTATGGTCATACAACGTCTCAGCGCTTCAAGAGAGTGATTCTAAGCTTTGTTTTATCTTTATTGCGTCTTTGCGCGTCTTTCAAGACAGAAAGGACGTATCTATCCTCGCACATAATCCCAGCACTCTAGGAGAATGATTGTACATTAAGTTGCGGATACGTCTTGAATGTTAGAAAGTACGTATTTGTGGCCACACAGCGTTTCAGCGCTTCAATGATGTAAACACAAGCTAAGTTGTGCCTCTATTGCGTCCGAGCACATCTAAAAGGATTAAAAAGCCGTATCGGTGGTCGTACAGCGAACCAGCGATTAAATGAAGCGAATGTACGCTTAGTTTTGGCCCTATTGCGACTGTGAACGTTTCGATAGATTGAAAGGAAGTATCTATGGTCGTACAACGTTTCAGCGCTTCAACAGAGTGATTATAGGCTTTGTTTTATCTCTATTGCGTCTTTGCGCGTCTTTCAAGACAGAAATGACGTATCTGTCGTCGCACATTACCTCAGCGCTCTAGGAGAATGATTGTACATTAAGTTGCGGATACGTCTTGAATGTTAGAAAGTACGTATTTGTGGCCACACAGCGTTTCAGCGCTTCAATGATGTAAACACTCGCTAAGTTGTGCCTCTATTACGTTCGACCACATCTAAAAGGATTCATAAGCCGTGTCGGTGGTCGTACAGCGGACCAGCGCTTAAATGAAGCGAATGTACGCTTAGTTTTGGCCTTATTACGGCTGTGAACATTTCGAAAGATTGAAGGAAGTATCTACGGTCGTACAACGTCTCAGAGCTTCAAGAGAGCGATTATAAGCGTTGTTGTATCTCTATTGCGTCTTTGCGCGTCTTTCAAGACAGGAAGGACGTATCTATCGTCGCACATAATCCCAGCACTCTAGAAAATCAATTGTACATTTACTCGCGGCTCGAGTACGTCTGTGCACGTTTTGAATGACAGAAAGTACGTATTTGTGGCCACACAGCGTCTCAGTGCTTTAATTATGCAAACACATGCTAAGTTGTGGCTCTATTGCGTCCGAGCACATCTAAAGGGATTAAAAAGCCGTGTCGGTGGTCGTACAGGGGACCAGCGCTTAATGAAGCGAATGTACGCTTAGTTTTGACCCTATTGCGGCTGTGAACGTTTCGATAGATTGAAGAGAAGTATCTTTGGTCGTACAACGTTTCAGAGCTTCAAGAGAGTGATTCTAAGCTTTGTTTTATCTCTATTGCGTCTTTGCGCGTCTTTCAAGACAGGAAGGACGTATCTATCGTCGCACATAATCCCAGCACTCTAGGAAATTAATTGTACATTTACTCGCGGCTCGAGTACGTCTGTGCACGTTTTGAATGACAGAAAGTACGTATTTGTGGCCGCACAGCGTCTCAGCGCTTCAATGATGTAAACACACGCTTAGTTGTGGCTCTTTTGCGTCTGAGCACATCTAAAAGGATAAAAAGCCGTATCGGTGGTCGTACAGCGTACCAGCGCTTAAATGAAGTAAATGTACGCTTAGTTTTGGCCCTATTGCGGTTGTGAACGTTTTGATAGATTGAAAGGAAGTATCTATGGTCGTACAACGTCTCAGCGCTTCAAGAGAGTGATTCTAAGCTTTGTTTTATCTTTATTGCGTCTTTGCGCGTCTTTCAAGACAGGAAGGACGTATCTATCGTCGCACATAATCCCAGCACTCTAGAAATAATTGTACATTTACTCGCGGCTCGAGTACGTCTGTGCACGTTTAAATGACAGAAAGTACGTATTTGTGGCCACACAGCGTCTCAGCGCTTTAATATGCAAACACTGCTAAGTTGTGGCTCTATTGCGTCCGAGCACATCTAAAGGATTAAAAAGCCGTGTCGGTGGTCGTACAGGACCAGCGCTTAAATGAAGCGAATGTACGCTTAGTTTTGACCCTATTGCGGCTGTGAACGTTTCGATAGATTGAAGAGAAGTATCTTTGGTCGTACAACGTTTCAGAGCTTCAAGAGAGTGATTCTAAGCTTTGTTTTATCTCTATTGCGTCTTTGCGCGTCTTTCAAGACAGGAAGGACGTATCTATCGTCGCACATAATCCCAGCACTCTAGGAAATTAATTGTACATTTACTCGCGGCTCGAGTACGTCTGTGCACGTTTTGAATGACAGAAAGTACGTATTTGTGGCCGCACAGCGTCTCAGCGCTTCAATGATGTAAACACACGCTTAGTTGTGGCTCTTTTGCGTCTGAGCACATCTAAAAGGATAAAAAAGCCGTATCGGTGGTCGTACAGCGTACCAGCGCTTAAATGAAGTAAATGTACGCTTAGTTTTGGCCCTATTGCGGTTGTGAACGTTTGATAGATTGAAAGGAAGTATCTATGGTCGTACAACGTCTCAGCGCTTCAAGAGAGTGATTCTAAGCTTTGTTTTATCTTATTGCGTCTTTGCGCGTCTTTCAAGACAGGAAGGACGTATCTATCGTCGCACATAATCCCAGCACTCTGGAAAATCAATTGTACATTTACTCGCGGTTCGAGTACGTCTGTGCACGTTTTAAATGACAGAAAGTACGTATTTGTGGCCACACAGCGTCTCAGTGCTTTAATTATGCAAACACATGCTAAGTTGTGGCTCTATTGCGTCCGAGCACATCTAAAGGGATTAAAAGCCGTGTCGGTGGTCGTACAGGGGACCAGCGCTTAAATGAAGCGAATGTACGCTTAGTTTTGACCCTATTGCGGCTGTGAACGTTTCGATAGATTGAAGAGAAGTATCTTTGGTCGTACAACGTTTCAGCGCTTCAAGAGAGTGATTCTAAGCTTTGTTTTATCTCTATTGCGTCTTTGCGCGTCTTTCAAGACAGGAAGGACGTATCTATCGTCGCACATCATCCCAGCACTCTAGGAAATTAATTGTACATTTAGTCGCGGCTCGAGTACGTCTGTGCACGTCTTGAATGACAGAAAGTACGTATTTGTGGCCGCACAGCGTCTCAGCGCTTCAATGATGTAAAAACACGCTTAGTTGTGGCTCTATTGCGTCTGAGCACATCTAAAAAGAATTAAAAAGACGTACTGTGGTCGTACAGCGTACCAGCGCTTAAATGAAGTAAATGTACGCTTAGTTGTGGCCCTATTGCGGTTGTGAACGTTTTGATAGATTGAAAGGAAGTATCTATGGTCGTACAACGTCTCAGCGCTTCAAGAGAGTGATTCTAAGCTTTGTTTTATCTTATTGCGTCTTTGCGCGTCTTTCAAGACAGAAAGGACGTATCTATCCTCGCACATAATCCCAGCACTCTAGGAGAATGATTGTACATTAAGTTGCGGATACGTCTTGAATGTTAGAAAGTACGTATTTGTGGCCACACGCGTTTCAGCGCTTCAATGATGTAAACACGCTAAGTTGTGCTCTATTGCGTCCGAGCACATCTAAAAGGATTAAAAAGCCGTATCGGTGGTCGTACAGCGACCAGCGCTTAAATGAAGCGAATGTACGCTTAGTTTTGGCCCTATTGCGACTGTGAACGTTTCGATAGATTGAAAGGAAGTATCTATGGTCGTACAACGTTTTAGCGCTTCAACAGAGTGATTATAGGCTTTGTTTTATCTCTATTGCGTCTTTGCGCGTCTTTCAAGACAGAAATGACGTATCTGTCGTCGCACATACCTCAGCGCTCTAGGAGAATGATTGTACATTAAGTTGCGGATACGTCTTGAATGTTAGAAAGTACGTATTTGTGGCCACACAGCGTTTCAGCGCTTCAATGATGTAAACACTCGCTAAGTTGTGCCTCTATTACGTTCGACCACATCTAAAAGGATTCATAAGCCGTGTCGGTGGTCGTACAGCGGACCAGCGCTTAAATGAAGCGAATGTACGCTTAGTTTTGGCCCTATTACGGCTGTGAACATTTCGAAAGATTGAAGGAAGGATCTATGGTCGTACAACGTCTCAGAGCTTCAAGAGAGCGATTATAAGCGTTGTTGTATCTCTATTGCGTCTTTGCGCGTCTTTCAAGACAGGAAGGACGTATCTATCGTCGCACATAATCCCAGCACTCTAGAAAATCAATTGTACATTTACTCGCGGCTCGAGTACGTCTGTGCACGTTTTGAATGACAGAAAGTACGTATTTGTGGCCACACAGCGTCTCAGTGCTTTAATTATGCAAACACATGCTAAGTTGTGGCTCTATTGCGTCCGAGCACATCTAAAGGGATTAAAAAGCCGTGTCGGTGGTCGTACAGGGGACCAGCGCTTAAATGAAGCGAATGTACGCTTAGTTTTGACCCTATTGCGGCTGTGAACGTTTCGATAGATTGAAGAGAAGTATCTTTGGTCGTACAACGTTTCAGAGCTTCAAGAGAGTGATTCTAAGCTTTGTTTTATCTCTATTGCGTCTTTGCGCGTCTTTCAAGACAGGAAGGACGTATCTATCGTCGCACATCATCCCAGCACTCTAGGAAATTAATTGTACATTTAGTCGCGGCTCGAGTACGTCTGTGCACGTCTTGAATGACAGAAAGTACGTATTTGTGGCCGCACAGCGTCTCAGCGCTTCAATGATGTAAAAACACGCTTAGTTGTGGCTCTTTTGCGTCTGAGCACATCTAAAAGGATTAAAAAGACGTATCTGTGGTCGTACAGCGTACCAGCGCTTAAATGAAGTAAATGTACGCTTTGTCGTGGCCCTATTGCGGTTGTGAACGTTTTGATAGATTGAAAGGAAGTATCTATGGTCGTACAACGTCTCAGCGCTTCAAGAGAGTGATTCTAAGCTTTGTTTTATCTTTATTGCGTCTTTGCGCGTCTTTCAAGACAGAAAGGACGTATCTATCTCGCACATAATCCCAGCACTCTAGGAAATTAATTGTACATTTAGTCGCGGCTCGAGTACGTCTGTGCACGTCTTGAATGACAGAAAGTACGTATTTGTGTCCGCACAGCATCTCAGCGCTCTTTATGATGTCAAAACTCGCTATGTTGTGGCTAGTTTGTGTCCGAGCACATCTAAAAGGATTGAAAAGACGTATCTGTGGTCATACAGCGTACCAGCGCTTAAATGAAGTAAATGTACGCTTAGTTTTGGCCCTATTGCGGCTGTGAACGTTTCGATAGATTGAAAGGAAGTATCTATGGTCGTACAACGTTTCAGCGCTTCAACAGAGTGATTATATGCTTTGTTGTATCTCTGTTGCATCTGTGCGCGTCTAAAATGACAGAAATGACATATCTGTCGTCGCACATTACCTCAGCGCTCTAGGAGAATGATTGTACATTAAGTTGCGGATACGTCTTGAATGTTAGAAAGTACGTATTTGTGGCCACACAGCGTTTCAGCGCTTCAATGATGTAAACACTCGCTAAGTTGTGCCTCTATTGCGTCCGAGCACATCTAAAGGGATTAATAAGCCGTGTCGGTGGTCGTACAGCGGACCAGCGCTTAAATGAAGCGAATGTACGCTTACTTTTGGCCCTATTACGGCTGTGAACGTTTCGAAGATTGAAGGAAGTATCTATGGTCGTACAACGTCTCAGAGCTTCAAGAGAGCGATTATAAGCTTTGTTTTATCTCTATTGCGTCTTTGCGCGTCTTTCAAGACAGGAAGGACGTATCTATCGTCGCACATCATCTCAGCACTCTCGAAAATGATTGTACATTTAGTTGCGGCTCGAGTACGTCTGTGCACGTAAAGAATGATAGAAAAGCGTATTTGTGGCCGCACCGCGTCTCAGCGCTTCAATGATGAAAACACTCGCTAAGTTGTGGCTCTATTGCGTCCGAGCACATCTAAAGGGATTAAAAAGCCGTATCGTTGGTCGTACAGCGAACCAGCGCTTAAATGAAGCGAATGTACGCTTAGTTTGGCCCTATTGCGGCTGTGAACATTTCGAAGATTAAGGAAGTATCATGGTCGTACAACGTCTCAGAGCTTCAAGAGAGCGATTATAAGCGTTGTTGTATCTCTATTGCGTCTTTGCGCGTCTTTTAAGACAGGAAGGACGTATCTATCGTCGCACATCATCTCAGCACTCACGAAAAATGATTGTACATTTAGTCGCGGCTCGAGTACGTCTGTGCACGTCTTGAATGACAGAAAGTACGTATTTGTGGCCGCACAGCGTCTCAGCGCTTCAATGTGTAAACACTCGCTAAGTTGTGGCTCTATTGCGTCCGAGCACATCTAAAGGATTGAAAAGACGTATCTGTGGTCATACAGCGTACCAGCGCTTAAATGAAGTAAATGTACGCTTAGTCGTGGCCCTATTGCGGTGTGAACGTTTTGATAGATTGAAGAGAAGTATCTATGGTCGTACAACGTCTCAGAGCTTCAAAAGAGCGATTATAAGCGTTGTTGTATCGCTATTGCGTCTTTGCGCGTCTTTCAAGACAGGAAGGACGTATCTATCGTCGCACATCATCTCAGCACTCTAGAAAAATGATTGTACATTTAGTTGCGGCTCGAGTACGTCTGTGCACGTGAATGATAGAAAAACGTATTTGTGGCCGCACCGCGTCTCAGCGCTTCAATGATGTAAACACTCGCTAAGGATGTAAACTCTCGCTAAGTTATGGCTCTATTGCGTCCGAGCACATCTAAAGGATTAAAAAGCCGTGTCGGTGGTCGTACAGGGGACCAGCGCTTAATGAAGCGAATGTACGCTTAGTTTTGACCCTATTGCGGCTGTGAACGTTTCGATAAATTGAAGAGAAGTATATTTGGTCGTACAACGTTTCAGCGCTTCAAGAGAGTGATTCTAAGCTTTGTTTTTTCTCTATTGCGTCTTTGCGCGTCTTTCAAGACAGGAAGGACGTATCTAACGTCGCACATCATCCCAGCACTCTAGGAAATTAATTGTACATTTAGTCGCGGCTCGAGTACGTCTGTGCACGTCTTGAATGACAGAAAGTACGTATTTGTGGCCGCACAGCGTCTCAGCGCTTCAATAATGTAAAAACACGCTTAGTTGTGGCTCTTTTGCGTCTGAGCACATCTAAAAGGATTAAAAAGACGTATCTGTGGTCGTACAGCGTACCAGCGCTTAAATGAAGTAAATGTACGCTTTGTCGTGGCCCTATTGCGGTTGTGAACGTTTGATAGATTGAAAGGAAGTATCTATGGTCGTACAACGTCTCAGTGCTTCAAGAGAGTGATTCTAAGCTTTGTTTTATCTTTATTGCGTCTTTGCGCGTCTTTCAAGACAGAAAGGACGTATCTATCTCGCACATAATCCCAGCACTCTAGGAAATTAATTGTACATTTAGTCGCGGCTCGAGTACGTCTGTGCACGTCTCGAATGACAGAAAGTACGTATTTGTGCCGCACAGCATCTCAGCGCTCTTTATGATGTCAAAACTCGCTATGTTGTGGCTAGTTTGTGTCCGAGCACATCTAAAAGGATTGAAAAGACGTATCTGTGGTCATACAGCGTACCAGCGCTTAAATGAAGTAAATGTACGCTTAGTTTTGGCCCTATTGCGGCTGTGAACGTTTCGATAGATTGAAAGGAAGTATCTATGGTCGTACAACGTTTCAGCGCTTCAACAGAGTGATTATATGCTTTGTTGTATCTCTGTTGCATCTGTGCGCGTCTAAAATGACAGAAATGACATATCTGTCGTCGCACATTACCTCAGCGCTCTAGGAGAATGATTGTACATTAAGTTGCGGATACGTCTTGAATGTTAGAAAGTACGTATTTGTGGCCACACAGCGTTTCAGCGCTTCAATGATGTAAACACTCGCTAAGTTGTGCCTCTATTGCGTCCGAGCACATCTAAAGGATTGAAAAGACGTATCTGTGGTCATACAGCGTACCAGCGCTTAAATGAAGTAAATGTACGCTTAGTTGGCCCTATTGCGGTGTGAACGTTTGATAGATTGAAGAGAAGTATCTATGGTCGTACAACGTCTCAGAGCTTCAAAAGAGCGATTATAAGCGTTGTTGTATCGCTATTGCGTCTTTGCGCGTCTTTCAAGACAGGAAGGACGTATCTATCGTCGCACATAATCCCAGCACTCTAGAAAATCAATTGTACATTTACTCGCGGCTCGAGTACGTCTGTGCACGTTTTGAATGACAGAAAGTACGTATTTGTGGCCACACAGCGTCTCAGTGCTTTAATTATGCAAACACATGCTAAGTTGTGGCTCTATTGCGTCCGAGCACATCTAAAGGATTAAAAAGCCGTGTCGGTGGTCGTACAGGACCAGCGCTTAAATGAAGCGAATGTACGCTTAGTTTTGACCCTATTGCGGCTGTGAACGTTTCGATAGATTGAAGAGAAGTATCTTTGGTCGTACAACGTTTCAGAGCTTCAAGAGAGTGATTCTAAGCTTTGTTTTATCTCTATTGCGTCTTTGCGCGTCTTTCAAGACAGGAAGGACGTATCTATCGTCGCACATAATCCCAGCACTCTAGGAAATTAATTGTACATTTACTCGCGGCTCGAGTACGTCTGTGCACGTTTTGAATGACAGAAAGTACGTATTTGTGGCCGCACAGCGTCTCAGCGCTTCAATGATGTAAACACACGCTTAGTTGTGGCTCTTTTGCGTCTGAGCACATCTAAAAGGATAAAAAAGCCGTATCGGTGGTCGTACAGCGTACCAGCGCTTAAATGAAGTAAATGTACGCTTAGTTTTGGCCCTATTGCGGTTGTGAACGTTTTGATAGATTGAAAGGAAGTATCTATGGTCGTACATCGTCTCAGCGCTTCAAGAGAGTGATTCTAAGCTTTGTTTTATCTTTATTGCGTCTTTGCGCGTCTTTCAAGACAGGAAGGACGTATCTATCGTCGCACATCATCTCAGCACTCACGAAAAATGATTGTACATTTAGTTGCGGCTCGAGTACGTCTGTGCACGTAAAGAATGATAGAAAAACGTATTTGTGGCCGCACCGCGTCTCAGCGCTTCAATGGTGTAAACACTCGCTAAGTTGTGGCTCTATTGCGTCCGAGCACATCTAAAGGATTGAAAAGACGTATCTGTGGTCATACAGCGTACCAGCGCTTAAATGAAGTAAATGTACGCTTAGTCGTGGCCCTATTGCGGTGTGAACGTTTTGATAGATTGAAGAGAAGTATCTATGGTCGTACAACGTCTCAGAGCTTCAAAAGAGCGATTATAAGCGTTGTTGTATCGCTATTGCGTCTTTGCTCGTCTTTCAAGACAGGAAGGACGTATCTATCGTCGCACATCATCTCAGCACTCTAGAAAAATGATTGTACATTTAGTTGCGGCTCGAGTACGTCTGTGCACGTAAAGAATGAGAAAAACGTATTTGTGGCCGCACCGCGTCTCAGCGCTTCAATGATGTAAACACTCGCTAAGGATGTAAACTCTCGCTAAGTTATGGCTCTATTGCGTCCGAGCACATCTAAAGGGATTAAAAAGCCGTGTCGGTGGTCGTACAGGGGACCAGCGCTTAATGAAGCGAATGTACGCTTAGTTTGACCCTATTGCGGCTGTGAACGTTTCGATAAATTGAAGAGAAGTATATTTGGTCGTACAACGTTTCAGCGCTTCAAGAGAGTGATTCTAAGCTTTGTTTTTTCTCTATTGCGTCTTTGCGCGTCTTTCAAGACAGGAAGGACGTATCTAACGTCGCACATCATCCCAGCACTCTAGGAAATTAATTGTACATTTAGTCGCGGCTCGAGTACGTCTGTGCACGTCTTGAATGACAGAAAGTACGTATTTGTGGCCGCACAGCGTCTCAGCGCTTCAATAATGTAAAAACACGCTTAGTTGTGGCTCTTTTGCGTCTGAGCACATCTAAAAGGATTAAAAAGACGTATCTGTGGTCGTACAGCGTACCAGCGCTTAAATGAAGTAAATGTACGCTTGTCGTGGCCCTATTGCGGTGTGAACGTTTTGATAGATTGAAAGGAAGTATCTATGGTCGTACAACGTCTCAGCGCTTCAAGAGAGTGATTCTAAGCTTTGTTTTATCTTTATTGCGTCTTTGCGCGTCTTTCAAGACAGAAAGGACGTATCTATCCTCGCACATAATCCCAGCACTCTAGGAAATTAATTGTACATTTAGTCGCGGCTCGAGTACGTCTGTGCACGTCTTGAATGACAGAAAGTACGTATTTGTGTCCGCACAGCATCTCAGCGCTCTTTATGATGTCAAAACTCGCTAGTTGTGGCTAGTTTGTGTCCGAGCACATCTAAAAGGATTGAAAAGACGTATCTGTGGTCATACAGCGTACCAGCGCTTAAATGAAGTAAATGTACGCTTAGTTTTGGCCCTATTGCGGCTGTGAACGTTTCGATAGATTGAAAGGAAGTATCTATGGTCGTACAACGTTTCAGCGCTTCAACAGAGTGATTATATGCTTTGTTGTATCTCTGTTGCATCTGTGCGCGTCTAAAATGACAGAAATGACATATCTGTCGTCGCACATTACCTCAGCGCTCTAGGAGAATGATTGTACATTAAGTTGCGGATACGTCTTGAATGTTAGAAAGTACGTATTTGTGGCCACACAGCGTTTCAGCGCTTCAATGATGTAAACACTCGCTAAGTTGTGCCTCTATTGCGTCCGAGCACATCTAAAGGGATTAATAAGCCGTGTCGGTGGTCGTACAGCGGACCAGCGCTTAAATGAAGCGAATGTACGCTTACTTTTGGCCCTATTACGGCTGTGAACATTTCGAAAGATTGAAGGAAGGATCTATGGTCGTACAACGTCTCAGAGCTTCAAGAGAGCGATTATAAGCGTTGTTGTATCTCTATTGCGTCTTTGCGCGTCTTTCAAGACAGGAAGGACGTATCTTTCGTCGCACATCATCTCAGCACTCTCGAAAATGATTGTACATTTAGTTGCGGCTCGAGTACGTCTGTGCACGTAAAGAATGATAGAAAAACGTATTTGTGGCCGCACCGCGTCTCAGCGCTTCAATGATGAAAACACTCGCTAAGTTGTGCCTCTATTGCGTCCGAGCACATCTAAAGGGATTAAAAAGCCGTATCGTTGGTCGTACAGCGAACCAGCGCTTAAATGAAGCGAATGTACGCTTAGTTTAAGCCCTATTACGGCTGTGAACATTTCGAAAGATTAAGGGAAGTATCAATGGTCGTACAACGTCTCAGAGCTTCAAGAGAGCGATTATAAGCGTTGTTGTATCTCTATTGCGTCTTTGCGCGTCTTTTGAGACAGGAAGGACGTATCTATCGTCGCACATCATCTCAGCACTCTAGAAAAATGATTGTACATTTAGTTGCGGCTCGAGTACGTATGTGCACGTAAAGAATGATAGAAAAACGTATTTGTGGCCGCACCGCGTCTCAGCGCTTCAATGATGTAAACACTCGCTAAGGATGAAAACACTCGCTAAGTTGTGGCTCTATTGCGTCCGAGCACATCTAAAAGGATTAAAAAGCCGTATCGGTGGTCGTACAGCGAACCAGCGATTAAATGAAGCGAATGTACGCTTAGTTTTGGACCTATAACGGCTGTGAACATTTCGAAAGATTGAAGGAAGTATCTATGGTCGTACAACGTCTCAGAGCTTCAAGAGAGCGATTATAAGCGTTGTTGTATCTCTATTGCGTCTTTGCGCGTCTTTCAAGACAGGAAGGACGTATCTATCGTCGCACATCATCTCAGCACTCTAGAAAAATGATTGTACATTTAGTTGCGGCTCGAGTACGTCTGTGCACGTAAAGAATGATAGAAAAACGTATTTGTGGCCGCACCGCGTCTCAGCGCTTCAATGGTGTAAACACTCGCTAAGTTGTGGCTCTATTGCGTCCGAGCACATCTAAAGGATTGAAAAGACGTATCTGTGGTCATACAGCGTACCAGCGCTTAAATGAAGTAAATGTACGCTTAGTTTTGGCCCTATTGCGGCTGTGAACGTTTCGATGGATTGAAAGGAAGTATCTATGGTCGTACAACGTTTCAGCGCTTCAACAGAGTGATTATAGGCTTTGTTGTATCTCTATTGCATCTGTGCGCGTCTTAAATGACAGAGATGACGTATCTGTCGTCGCACATTACCTCAGCGCTCTAGGAGAATGATTGTACATTAAGTTGCGGCTCACGTCTTGAATGTTAGAAAGTACGTATTTGTGGCCACACAGCGTTTCAGCGCTTCAATGATGTAAACACTCGCTAAGTTGTGGCTCTATTGCGTCCGAGCATATCTTAAGGGCTAAAAAGCCGTATCGGTGGTCGTACAGCGCGACCAGCGCTTAAATGAAGCGAATGTACGCTTAGTTTTGGCCCTATTGCGGCTGTGAACGTTTCGATGGATTGAAAGGAAGTATCTATGGTCGTACAACGTTTCAGCGCTTCAACAGAGTGATTATAGCTTTGTTGTATCTCTATTGCATCTGTGCGCGTCTTAAATGACAGAGATGACGTATCTGTCGTCGCACATTACCTCAGCGCTCTAGGAGAATGATTGTACATTAAGTTGCGGCTCACGTCTTGAATGTTAGAAAGTACGTATTTGTGGCCACACAGCGTTTCAGCGCTTCAATGATGTAAACACTCGCTAAGTTGTGGCTCTATTGCGTCCGAGCATATCTTAAGGGATTAAAAAGCCGTATCGGTGGTCGTACAGCGGACCAGCGCTTAAATGAAGCGAATGTACGCTTAGTTTTGGCCCTATTGCGGCTGTGAACGTTTCGATGGATTGAAAGGAAGTATCTATGGTCGTACAACGTTTCAGCGCTTCAACAGAGTGATTATAGGCTTTGTTGTATCTCTATTGCATCTGTGCGCGTCTTAAATGACAGAGATGACGTATCTGTCGTCGCACATTACCTCAGCACTCTAGGAGAATGATTGTACATTAAGTTGCGGCTCACGTCTTGAATGTTAGAAAGTACGTATTTGTGGCCACACAGCGTTTCAGCGATTCAATTATGTAAACACTCGCTAAGTTGTGGCTCTATTGCGTCCGAGCATATCTTAAGGGATTAAAAAGCCGTATTGGTGGTCGTACAGCGGACCAGCGCTTAAATGAAGCGAATGTACGCTTAGTTTTGGCCCTATTGCGGCTGTGAACGTTTCGATGGATTGAAAGGAAGTATCTATGGTCGTACAACGTTTAGCGCTTCAACAGAGTGATTATAGGCTTTGTTGTATCTCTATTGCATCTGTGCGCGTCTTAAATGACAGAGATGACGTATCTGTCGTCGCACATTACCTCAGCGCTCTAGGAGAATGATTGTACATTAAGTTGCGGCTCACGTCTTGAATGTTAGAAAGTACGTATTTGTGGCCGTACAGCGTCTCAGCGCTTCAATGATGTAAAAACACGCTTAGTTGTGGCTCTATTGCGCCCGAGCTTAATTTAAAAGATCGAAAAGAAGTATCTATAGTCGTACAGCGTACCAGTGCTCAAATGAAGTGAATGTGGCGTGGCCCTATTGCGGCTGGGAACGTTTCGATACATTGCAAGAAAGTTTCTATGGTCGTACAACGTCTCAGCGCTTCAAGAGAGAAATTAGATGCTTTGTTGTATCTCTATTGCATCTTTGCGCGTCTTTCAAGACAAGAAGGACGTATCTATCGTCGCACATCATCCAAGCACTCTAGGAAATTAATTGTACTTTTAGTCGCGGCTTGAGTACGTCTGTGCACGTCTTGAATGACAGAAATAACGTATTTGTGGCCGTACAGCGTCTCAGCGCTTCAATGATGTAAAAACACGCTTAGTTGTGGCTCTTTTGTCCCGAGCTTAATTTAAAAGATCGAAAAGACGTATCTATGGTCGTACCGCGTACCAGCGCTTAAATGAAGTGAATGTACGCTTAGTCGTGGCCCTATTGCGGTTGTGAACGTTTTGATAGATTGCAAGGAAGTATCTATTGTCGTACAACGTCTCAGCGCTTCAAGAGAGTAATTATAAGCTTTGCTTTATCTCTATTGCATCTTTGCGCGTCTTTCGAGACAGGAAGGACGTATCTATCGTCGCACATCATCCAAGCACTCTTGGAAAATGATTGTACATTTAGTTGCGGCTCGAGTACGTCTGTGCACGTCTTGAATGACAGAGAGTACGTATTTTTGGCCGTACAGCGTCTCAGCGCTTCAATGATGTAAAAACACGCTTAGTTGTGGCTCTTTTGCGCCCGAGCTTAATTCAAAAGATCGAAAAGACGTATCTATGGTCGTACAGCGTACCAGTGCTGAAATGAGGTGAATGTACGCTTAGTCGTGGCCCTATTGCGGCTGGGAACGTTTCGATACATTGCAAGAAAGTATCTATGGTCGTTCAACGTCTCAGCGCTTCAAGAGAGAATTTAGATGCTTTGTTGTATCTCTATTGCGTCTTTGCGCGTCTTTCAAGACAGGAAGGACGTATCTATCGTCGCACATCATCTCAGCACTCTAGAAAAATGATTGTACATTTAGTTGCGGCTCGAGTACGTATGTGCACGTAAAGAATGATAGAAAAACGTATTTGTGGCCGCACGCGTCTCAGCGCTTCAATGATGTAAACACTCGCTAAGTGTGGCTCTATTGCGTCCGAGCACATCTAAAAGGATTAAAA